>JAVQJS010012947.1:0-18923 GCA_036024795.1 Galaxias rostratus | reverse complement strand
TTTGATTATATATTTTTTTATTTAAAACTGGTATGCAAATCTTCAAATAACTAAATATTGATAGAGCAATTTTAGCAGTACAATAAGACTCATTATAGACTATAAATATATACAATTAGAGTAGTAAACGACCCATTCCTTCAAGTTTGAATTATAGCATTACATGAAAACACTAAACTGCCGCAAACAAAATCTATTTCGTAATAATGCTTACATTTATTTGCCTGGTGTTGCCGAATCACAAACCATCCTTTTCTTGACCTTGATCTTGCGGTCATAGCTATGCACATGTGCGTTGCAATGGCACTCCTCTTAACTTTGATTTTAACGACCTATGGTGTGCCGTGTGCAAAAGGCCGCTGTAACATCTTGGTCTAATGCAGTAGTTCTTCACCTGGGTTCAATCAAACCGCAGGGGTTCGGTGCGTCAGTCTTAGGGATTCGGCGAGTTTGAGACCCATACATTGTGTGCGTTCCCTATGAAGGGTTGGGTGAGGGGGGCAAAGGCTTTGGTGAATGGCACGTATGACACTTGTGACAGCATAGTCGGTGCCATAGTTACGACAGCTGATGCGACAGCCAGAGTTGGAGTTGATGTGATCTTTCTTCTTTAGAGATATATTTGCAAACGTTTTATTCCTTTTTTGAGGGTTGAAACAGTCTTAGCACTTAAATGGATGGACATGCATTTCAGGAAAAAAATTGTAGGACTTGCTAGTATTATTTGTTTTAAATGTTATAGATAAGCTGCTTCTGAAAGTATTTATTAAACCGCTAAATACGCTGCTTATGAAAGTATCTATTATAATATGTTTTAAACTACTATAAAAAAGATACATATTGAAGTATCTATTTAACCGCTATATAAGCTGTGTCTGAATGTGTCTTTTAAACAGCTATATAATCGGCATCCGAAAGGACCCATTAAACTGCTATATATTACTGCACCTGAAAGTATCCATTAACCTGCTAAATATAAGCTGCATCTGGACGTATCTTTTGGTCGAACAGATACTATAAAGTAGGTGACATTCTGTGTTAATAGAAATTAGGTTATAGATGAGAAAGTCCACTCAGTGTGTATGTATATATGTCATTATATGTGGCCCTATCATCAGGGTTTGGCCTGGCAGTAGGTAATAGATTCTAACAATGGCTATCATCCCATCTGTCTAATGCAGCAGGCAGTACCCTGTTCTTACTGCACCACTGCAGTACTGCACCGGATGGCACTCCTGCCTTCAGAGCACGTTTTTGGCTCCGTGCTCGCTGGACTCCTACCTTTCATGGTTAATTACCTGGCGAGATAGGACGGCTACACGGTGGAACATGGGGGACTTCAATGACATGGAGAAGGGGAAACCTTAAGCTGCTTCATGCGATAGCAGTGGGTGTGTGGAGGGGGTTGTGTCCTTGTATGTTGAAAGATCCCTGCTTTTTTTGTTGGTGTGGCTTTGTGGTCTCGGTGTTTGTTGGTGCGTGGCGGAGTTGGCCAATGTTCTCCCTCTCTATGGCTCATAAGGCAAGCGAACTTGAGGGCCAGAAGCCCCTACCACCTCAGTGCTATCATACAGGTGTAAACACACACAGCTCATTAGATTGGATAGCTCACGCAGTTTGCACAGAGAGAAAGCCACTCCTGCTTACAATATCATTCAAAATGAGGTGGGGATTTTGTATGTAGGTAGTCTAATGGACATCCTGGAAGGTTTAAATTTGTTTTATAAATGAGTTGTTAAAACGTTTAATAAATCACGTATACACGTACACACACACACACGCCCACACCCACACACTGCGTTAGGCATCCTCTTGATTCAGCCTCAAACTGCCGTCCTTGTCTCCCTGTGTGTAGTGGATGTGGAGGGCCTGAGGAGGAAGATCACGGAGGCGCTGCAGAAAGACATGGAGAAAGAGAGGAGCAAGGCTGAGCAGGAGATGCATTCCTGGTGAGTGTCCGCTTTGCTACATTACACAAATGACTTCAGGTGCTTACCTATGTTAAATTACAAGAAAGAAATTCTGATCAATATGAAAGTGAAATGCAGCACACCAGTGTTTCTCAAGAGTTTGTGGTTGCCAGGATGCAAGTGGATGAGGGATGTGGCACCTTGTTGCATCATTCCATCTTGGGTGGAGGTAGGCATGCATGTCAAGGTTAACATACAAGTTGAGTATTAGGACCAAAATATTATTACAATATGTAATATTCTTATCAAAGGTTTAGGTTTTAAAATACAAAATCCAGGTGTTAATTTTGCCAACCCTTGTCACTTTGTTGACAATGTTGTTTAGTTTTAGGTCAACAGGATTTGGCCAACAAAGTCCATTATTGTGACTTCCAGTCTAGGCATCTCAAGTGTAATTAGACTTGTAAACCATGACATTGCAACCACAGTCTACACCAACACCCCTTTATAAGGTACTTTGATTTGTTAACCCCAAGAGCCTGCAAACAACTGTGTCATATAAAGAATGCAAACCAACATTACAATGGTGAACAAGTCCGACAATGTTAGTGGGAGGCGTAGTTCCACCCTTGATACCCTTCTAACATTAGAGGGTCACAATACTTCACTCTGTACAATGGAGCTGTGCACAAGGGCATTCACCAGTGCCTTTATGCACAGCACAGGTTTTAGAATAACATTGTCTAGGGAATGAAGGCTTTAAGCAACTGTAGGAAACTTATTTTTTATATTAAAGGATCATCACTACATTTCGTCTGCTTGCACAATGTACTGTCTAAGGGAGAGTGGAAAACAGGAGGAGTCCTCTTAAAGTCAGCCCTCATGTTGTATGCCACCGGGCACCAACTCCTCTGAAACTGTGACCAATGGTTTTATGGCACGAGGAACCGTCTCACTAAATCAGAAAGAGATGCCCATACTTATAGCGATATGCAGGGACAACGAGGAGTTTGAATGTGGTCTTCGTATCTCCTACATATGGACAGCCTTTAGTAACTTTAAACACATTGAGATTATTTTGCTGTTAATTATAAAAACCTTTTTTTAATTATATTAAATGTAAAAATTTCTGGGATGCCAATATGTTTGGCCATTGTGTTCATGTGCCTTACTGGCAATTATGATTGGCACCCACATATCAGCTAGATTAAAAAAAGACAAACAGCACTGAGTGTTGCGTTGCAAATGAACAGCTGCACTCCTTTAGAGGACTAGACTTGCCAAAGCCTCCGCTTGGGCTTTCCAGCACACTGGGCAAAGGTCCTGTTTCTCTTTATTAAACCGGTACCAAACTGTCTGTCCATTTCTTAGGACTATCGACTGTTTGTTGTAAAATAAATTAGACATATGATATGTATGCTTTTAAACGTTTTGGTGTAGTTAAAGTTCTTTCATGCAATGTTCAATAATGAAGTTTTTCTCTGACAAAAAGGTCAGTCCCAAATCCTTCACTTTACAGTCTTCCTAGGTCTCCCTCTCCACTGAAGCAAATCAGCCTTTGCGCTCACTCCAACTTCCTTTTCTTTCATGGATCAATTAATCATGCCTGATAGAAGGCGCCATCGTGAGGTAATTTCCTAGGCGCTGAGTGGGTGATCCATTAGCCAGCTCTGATGAGGAATCAGCGTCTTTCCATCTCTTCTTCTCCCTCTCTCCTCTTCGACCTCCTCCTCCACCACAAAGGAGCAGGTGCTCTTCCCATCATGGCCGATAAACACAGCATTTCCTCCTAATAGATCTGGATGAGCTCCAAGAGACTCCAGTGCAACAGCGTCTAGTGGCCCTATCAATTATGGTAAAGCTAGTTTAATTGGAAGAGTATTTAGAATTTTGGGGGTAGTCTAAGGTTCCCGAGAGGGGCGTAGGTTAGAATGATAGTGACAAAATAGTGCAGTTATTTATTGATTATTTTTGTTATTTTTATAAAGCAGTGTATTGATGCTGAAAAGAGTATAAAAATTCCTCTCCCTTTTAAAAAACAACTGTCAATCAGTAGGCATTCAATTCCTCAAAGGTTTTTCTTGTACAACTCAGGGAAACGACTCATAATTCTTAGGGCTTTGCGATTGAATATGTGGTCAGTTTATATCCCGATAACAATACATTTAGCAATATAGCACACATTCTGCTAATTCAATGAATTAATAGTTTGTGTTAAATAACCACTTATTACATTTTTACATCATAAACATGACAAATAATGAATTCCTTATCTTATTGAGATGATTTTTCTTTCATTTAGATCTTGTATGCAAATTTCCAAATGAATATAAATTAATGGAAGGTCATTTAAAATCAATTAAATGGAAAACAACATTTTTAACTCTTTTCAGATTAAGATTTTTACACTTTTCAAAAAGAGTTTAGAACAATACATAAATACAAAAAAGATTTAAACCCAACATAATACTCTTTCACAGGAATGTGTGAATGAAGGCCATAAAATGTATTGGTGTATATATAACACCAAATGAAAATATGTAACACTTTAAAGTTTAAAATCTTGTCTATTCTAGCTGTGTATTCTGTCAAACGGCATTTAAAGGAAGGTCACACTGTAGACATGAAACTGAATCACAGGACATGCTGCAGCATTGTCAAGAAATTAGTTTTAGATTCATATTTTAAGAACTTTCAAAGGGAAGTACATTCTGTAACGTCAGACTGGCATTCTATTTGCTTTTAATAGCCTCCCTCAGGTTCAACCCACAAGGGCCAACCAATACCAATCATTTTATTAAAAATATATATATTTTCTGTCAAGGTATTAAAGAGATTTAGAATGAGCATCGGCCTCCCTAGCTGCTTTGTTGTTCTGGCCACGGGGATGCAACAGCAATGCCCTCTTTATCTCCGTGGCAACGCCATCAAGGCAAGGAGGGAGCTTTATTGACCATGATGCGTCTCGTCTATAGACAAAATCAATATTTCCTTTAATGCCATCTCTCCCTCCTCTGTTCTCCTGCTTTTTTGATGGGATGTTTATGTTTTCTATTGCCTTGGGTAGTGGCCAAGCGGGTTGGGACCTGTTTGGGGCGATGCATTACTGTGTTTTACCACTGTCTGGTGACTCCCACAACTGGCCCTAAACCCACCATGCTATTACCTTGTTGTCTCTGGTGATCTAAGCACATCTACTCTATCTGAAACTATACTCGACAATGTTGTTGGTGTTGTCAAATCAACACTGGATGTATGATCTTGTCTGTGTAGCCATTCCAATGAGACAGGCAAGTAGGTTGTTTAAAATAAAGATCCTGTTTAAAATAAAGATCCTGCAAAGTGTTTGCACATAGGAAATAGGAAACTTGTGTCAAGTTGTCTCTTTGTCTTTGACTATTATTGCAGTTTTCCTTGGTTGAGGGACTTGGCAGTTCTTTCTTCAGTTGAGTTTCTCTCTCTTTGCCAAAATCAAAGTTTTCACTCAATTTCCCCTATGTTCATATAATCACACAGTATATTCTCCCCAATAGTTCAATATACACTTATATTCATACAATATATATAAGCAAACAACCCCAGCTCTGGACATTGGAGGGTTAGGGTTAGAAATGTAAAAAATTTGGGATTGTGCTTGCCATGGAGGTATTGCTGTGAAAGCTACATCCTTTGGGATTGTGCTTGATGATCCGTCTGTCTGGAGAGAAAGTCCCCAAAGGTGTATTTGTTAGTGCAGGTTTGTAACTTTCTGAAATATAGATATTTATTGCAGAGATTATTATTCTTAAATTAGTCATGTAAAATTATATTTTTTGTTTGGCAGTTTATACCCAAAGTGGTAATCTACTTGTTGACTTGTAATAGTTATTTGCCCCCTCTCTTACCTCTTCCTTTTTATCATTTTCTTCTTCCTCCTATAAATTGGAACATTTATAAGCATTTCATCGGAGGTTCTGTTTGACCTGGGGGTACATTTTAAGTAAGACTTCTTTGTGTGCATGTGCGTGTTTAGGAGAAACAGATAGTCCTCATCTATATTCTAGATGTATATATTTGTGTCTCTCTGCGCCAGCCACATGGTACCATTCTTTATTTATTTTAGCTGCCTTCTGTGTTTCAATGCACTTTCCATGTCAGGACCCACATCTTCAGTGCAAAATGTAGATATACTGTATATAGCATGCACAGGCCCCACAAGACATGAAATACCCCAAATTCACATGTAGAATGCAAACTAGAGGCTTAGATTTATGAACAAGATTAAAGGAACCTGTATTAACCATTTTAGAGCCTTTAAAGACTAGCTAGCCCTAAGGACATGTCGTTCAATCTGGATCTAAACATTATGTTCTGTCCTACAGTGGTGCTGCAGACCCAAAATAACCTCTTGGCTAGGCTGGTGATAAATGGTGCCAAATGTCTATCATTTGCATATTGAAACCAGTTTGTGGTGCCTGTCGGAAGGTACAGATATGCCTCTGACTCTCTTGCAACAGAGGCTGAACAATTGTGGAAGGCTGGAATTTGTTCAGGGAGAGAATGTGAACTCTTTTCTTTTCTCTTTCTTTGTTGTTCTGTCTTTATTTGCCATGAAATCACACCATGACCCATCAGGTGTAAAGTTTTGTGACATGTCCGTCTGTTGTATACAAATGCTCGAGCTGATCTAGACTCTTTTGGGATAGCATTTGTGGCCTCACCTACCTATACAAACTTTGCTTGTTCAGTGGATATGGTATGTGTTTCAGTACAGTGGCTGTTGGTATCAATGCTAGCCAAAAAAAGTGATCCAAATGGGTAGAAAGATTGGAATTAGTTGTCTGAGACGTGGTCAGACGATTGAAGCTAAAAAAAACAAAAGCCAAACCATCCATTCCAAATTTTCTTTTTTTTTAGTTGTTTTAGAGGAGAAGAATATTCTGTTTTTCATCCTGATCGGCTCCTTTAGAAACTGCTTCAACTCTCCTATATTCATTGCCATTGGACTGGTGCTGTTTTGATATAGAAACTAGACACTGTTTACCTAGGACACTGGAGTCTTGTAAACGTCATCTTTTGTACCTGACAGCACAGTCTGGAAGTGCACTCCACCATTCAGCTAATGAAGCTCTGAGTGAGTCAAAGTGTTAATCGGTTTATACTTGAGATCTGTTGTGTTTACCAGGATAGACTTTTCACCCTCCCATAATGCCTTTCGGCATCTACAAATTGTGGGAAGACGTAGTCCCATGAAAGATTAATTGCCAGCCTTCGACAGCATTATTCAACCATTAATATTACATGAAGCTTTAAACTGTTTTGTTCAGAAATGTTTGAACCAAGCTGCATTGTTGTGCAAGATCGTGAGGCTGGATTCTGAATTAAGTCTGCAGTTTGGTTCTAATGTATGTACCGTCTACCTGGATGTAGACTGAACTAAGCATTGAGTGAAGAGAAGAGATATTGTTGGAGAGTGGGTGGGGGGGGTGCTTTTGGAATCGCAGCTTGTATTGGCTGAGGCTTTTTGTTGAAAGGAATTATCTTTTTCTTTTTTTTTCCCCAAGAGAGAAAAGTGGAGCCCCGTTATAGGCCAACGTTCCATTGTGTGAGCTCAACAGGAACTCGTTTGTTTGTTTGTTTGATTGTTGATTGTTCTCCGTTTTGCGCCGTGATGATTGACTTGGTGCTTATGTTAACACAGATAGTCCCTTCCTTCACTGGCTGCCCTCCACGGCTCACCAACCTGAGTCCAGTGTGACTCAGTCCCCAGACCCTGGGCTTCCCCCCCAGTCCCACTCATGGTGGTCCCAGTCAGTTTACAAAGTGCATTCTCAGAATGTCCCTTAAACACAGAGGCCCAAGTTATTCCACACAAGATCATTATCTGAAACTCCTTAGATATTTTGCCAAAATACTCTTTAGTTATATCACTACACATCAATTTTCCCCTGAGTTCTTAAGAATCTCCATACCACCAAGACTGTAGCTAGTTAAAGCTCCAGTTTGTGGAATTATTATGCTTTGTCTGAAGCCATGTTAAAGATTGACTCATCCTCCGGATGATTCCGTTTGTTATTACCTTATGTAGTGGGTTCGGTCTTCCGCTCTCATTAGCTCTCCTTCTCCCCTTCTACGCCAATCTTCTATGGCTGAATAAAATATGTGGCCAATGTTCTCAGCACAGGGCAGGACCGACGGTAATATAAAGCAAGTCAGACAGAGCGCATGCAACCGGAGAGAGAAGTCTAGAGGCTGAGAAGGCACTTTAAAAGGACAGGCTTTCCATTCTCCTTGGTTGGTTGTTTCAATGTGTTTGATAGTTTTACACTCTCCAAGTTCTTATGTCACATTTTTGACTTCTTGTTGCAGTAGCTGCCGTTTTATATCTAAGGGCCCAGAATGCATTTGTGGTAGTTATAATCTTCAATAGGGGATTGTTGGATGAATGGGGTCAATCAAATCCTCTGGGAGACAAATGTTCATTTCCGACAAACGTGTTTCATAGCCATACCATTTCAGCTGCAAGCTCCATGTTTATAATGATTACCCAGATTCTATGTTTGAATACAATAATATGTTTAAGTTTATTTTCATGAGTAAGAACTCACAGCTTAACCCAATGTAAAGTGTTGACCTTAGCAGCTTAACATTATATCAGTTTTTATTAATTACAATAACAATGGGAGGGAAATCGAAGAACATGAATACAATGTTTGTAATGTTTTGAAATGGAATTAATGTCCAGGTTCTGCTTTTAGTCTGGGTTTTTTGTAAAAGCAAATATTGAACTTAATTGTTTTAATGGCTTGCCTTGTTTGTGAAATGAAAGCTCTACAGGTAATCCGTCCGTTTGCACACATACTGGAACCAATATGAATTCTCTAAGTGATTATTCAATATATATCTTGAAGCATATAATCATATTACGCCAAAAGCTATTGGTAGGTCAGTATTTGCTCAAATTGAAGCTTTTCGGTTTTGAGTTCTAACTTTATATAGCAAAGAATTTTTTAAGTGAATCATTTTGGGTTGTGCCCTGTGCCTTTTTGTGTATTAAGCCTCTCTTTCTCTCTCTCTGTGTGTGTGTGTGTGTGTGTGTGTGTGTGTGTGTACTTGGACAGCTGTGTGTGGGCTCGTATTTAGGTGAGTCAGAGGCCCTGGTTGGACAGAGAGCCAGTGGGCATGGCTGCTCTCCTCCTCACTTCCTCTTGGCCAAACAATTTGTCATTACCGCTGGTCCCTTCTCTCACCTCTTCCTGCTCGGGGACGTTCACTGATGTGGCAAGCTGATGGCAGCTAGACGTTTGCCACTCTTTTATTAGAACACACAAAAGCCTGGCTGCGATGTGGTAGACAGTTCAAATGGTCTGTCAGTCAGTAAGATTTGAAATGTCTGGTGTGCCTTGGATTTAGTCTGGACAGACGATTAGATACACTCTATAAGACCTATGATCAATCTAGAGACAACACTTGCAAAGAAAAGAATACAGGGAACTAGGGACCATTTGTTTTCTTGACCTTTGAGTTCAGACTTCATCCCTAATTTATTAGAGGCCAGTTCAAAGTCCTATTATTTCAAAGACAAGGAATATGTCCTACAATACGGTCCTACTGTACTCTACTGGGATGTGCCAGCCAGTGTTTATCTTTTCTGGTGCTGCATCATTTCTAGACCCAAAGCAATGCTCGCCATGTCCTATAGCAGGCAATTAAGCTCCTGCCCGAAAGTAGACCTGAGTAGTGTGTCACCAGGAAGTAAAGAAAGTGGTGAACGGCGGAGAAGAACGAGATGGGAAGGGTACCAGAGCAGGACGGGGGCTAGCAAGCTCTGTTTTCATAATTCATGTGATTGAAGTCTGAAACTATTTGTAGATCAAGACACGGACTGGTCAGAGATGTATGTATTTCAAATGAGATAACAATTACAAGCATTGTTTAATATGTCTTCATTTGATTATTCTTTTTATACAAAAACAATGTTTGGAGTAAAATATTAGGGCTACCTCTCAGCCTGTTGCATTATAAACTGAAGAGTTACAAATTAGTTTGATCCTCAAAGTTGCCACCAATTGTCTCTGTGCCTTGCTTTAAGCCCATGTAATTCTTGAATCTGTATTTGGCTGAAAAGTTCAGTTGTGATTAATGTTTTAATGCCAGTGAAATCCCTTTGCACGAGTTGTTCAGTCAGTTTTTAAACAAAACATTTAGTACAACTAGTACAATCTGTGCATCCATTTTACCCAACAGAACATAACAGCATCTTTAAAGTTTCACAATAATTTGCTTAATTCAACTTTAAAACTGCTTTTATGTAGAGACTGACTAGCAAGCTTGTATTCTATCCATTAGGAGCTCTAGAGAAGAATATGCTACTTTATGAGATTGAAGTGAAAGGATTTTGTCTATCGCATTTGTCTTGCTTTGCTTTGAATAAAATGAATGCTTAGGTTAGGGGAATAGTCCTCATATCTTTTTTAGTTGTTAGCTGTCATAATATATTTAATTTTTTCTAACAATTCTACTCTAAAAATTACTGTTTTTTTCTATGTATCGCGTAATCAGCTTATATTATTTCACCATTATTAAGACGTCTTTGGTCAGTAACGTAAACCTGCCCTATGCTGACCCTAAACCAACCTGATCCTACTGTTTCCCTATTCCTGCTCTTCTCCCAGTGGATGATCAACATAGCAACACAGTCCTCAGAGCCCTATGGACTGTGGCTCCACCCGTTTAGAGCTTTGTCCCTAATCACAATCTAAAGACATTATCACTAACAAACTTGATATAAAGTATAGGTCCTGCCTGTATTTGAACCTCACCTTTAACCAATATAGATTTAAGTATGTCACCCATCTTTGATTTCAGTCGTCTGCCATTGAGCTTGGGAATTGCTGCCGAGAAGAAATAAACTATTAGTCTCATCATTTACTCCATCGATTGAGAGTGTTGGTTCATATTTAAAGATACATTTTAGAAGATGGATCTATGTTGCCAGTGACAAACCCAGGGCTCCGAACGACAAGAGACGGTCGTACGACTTTAAAATGTCGTCCTGTTTTGTAGACTTGTCTACCAAACATTGGAAAGACTTTGGGTTTTCGGGGGAGTTCCTTCACTTCTCTAATCAAGCCCAATGCAGAGCAGAGAGTGTGTTGCTAGGCAACTAAGAGAACCCAGCGACAGGGTTCAAACAGTGATTTGGTGTCTGCAGAGTATGTGCGGAAATATCCATAATCTATATCTACGTCTTAGGCCAACATTTTGAACATTTGGGATAAGTTATTTTTTTTTGCTCTTGGTTGCTGATAGCTCAATTTATGTGACCCTAGCAAATATTGATGTTATTCAGAGCAAGCTTTGAGCTTAGTCCCAAAATGTATCAATCCTATTAATTAAATCCAGACACAAAACAGCAACCAAGAGCAAAAAAACCTACCTAATTTGTGTGTGTTGGCAGGTAGGAGTGACTTTTGTTGAAAGTTGCACTGTGAGCTGACTGTGTTTTGACTGTGTGTGTGTGTGCGTGCTTGCGTGCGTGCGTCCATCCAGGTTTGAGGAGGAGAAAGAGTTAGCCCAGGCAGAGGCCCAGGCCCGGGTGAAGGACGAGGTCTCCCGCATCCTGACCCTGGAGAGATCCATGGCCCAGGAGAGCCTCCAGCAGGCAGTGCTACGTGAGCGGGTCACCACCGAGGACGAGAGGCTACGTGCCCAGCTCTACGTACGTACACACACCTCACTGCTGCTCCAAACATAAAGCTCTAAGTTACACACACCTAACTGCTGATCCATACATAAACCTTTACGTACGTACACACCTAACTGCTGATCCATACACGAACCTTTACGTACGTACACACCTTACTGCTGATCTACACATAAAGCTCTACACAAGTTACACGCAGCTTACTGTTGCTCCATACAGCATCATTGAGTATTTTAAAAGCGCTTTATAAATATAATGTATTGATTCATCATTATTATTATTATTATTATTATTATTATTATTATTATACATATAGCTCTAAATAAGTTACTTACATTAGGAGATCACATTTGATATAATAAAATATGAAAAGCAGTCTCTTTGTTTATACTTTCACGGGAAATGAAGGAGGTTACTGAATGCGCCACTGCTACCTGGTTGGACCGTATGTAGGCATTAGACTGTACGAACGCTATCGCTAAATTCATGTTTACATTTGTCAACGAGCGCACGCAGAAGTTAAAACCATGCTTGATTGGTGTATGAACATTGGCCATTTAAACCCTGATTGGAGGAGCTATCACAGGCATTGCAATTTTTTAATTGCGTTTCTGAAATCACGATTTCAATTTGAAATCGATTTGTCTGCTCAGCCCTTGTATGTACCAACCAAAATTAGTCCAAGAAAGGACAACTGATGAACCAGCGACAGGGTCATGGCGCCCAAGGCTCATAGATACATGTGGAGTGAAGGCTAGCCCGTCTGGTCCCATCCCACAGAAGAGCTTCTGTTGCACAAATTTCAGAAAAAGTTAACACTGGCTATGGTAGAAAGGTGTGAGAACACGCAGTGCATCACAGCTTGCTGTGTAGCAGCAGACGGGTCAGAGTGCCCTTACTGACCCCTGTCCACTGCTGAAACCGCCCACTATGGGCATGTGAGCATCAGAAGTGGACCATGGACCAATTGAAGAAGGTGGCTTGGTCTGATTAATTACGTTTTCTTTAACATCACATTGATAGGTGCTTGCATGTGCATCGTTTACCTGGTAAATATGGTTCCAGGATGCATCTTTTTTGACTATCTGGTCAATGTTTTGCTGAGAACCCTTTAGTCCTGGCATTCACGTAGATGTTACTTGAACACCTACCATCTGCCTGAACATGTTGCAGACCAAGTACACCCCTTCATAGCAAAGTTGTTCCCTGATGGCAATGCCCTCTTTCAGTGGGATAATGTATCCTACCACTTGGTCAGGAATGGTTTGAGGAGCATGACAAAGTTCAAGGTGTTCAATTGGCCTCCCAGAGTTCAATCCGATCAAGGATCTGTGGAATGTGCTGGAACAGCAAGTTTGATCCTTGGAGGCCCCACCTTGCAACGTACAGGACAAAGGATCTGCTGCCGGCTCCATGGCGTCAGATACCACAGAACACCTTCAGAGGTATTGTGGAGGCCATGCCTCGACAGGTCGGAGCTGTTTTGGTGGAGCAAGGGGAACCTACACCATATTAGGCAGGTGGTTTTAATGTTTTGGCTCTTTGGTGCAAATCAATTAATTATGTTCATGCATGAAATCCTTAAACAAAAATGTGATTAGCTTGTTAGTAAATTACTGCATTCAAATGTGTTTGTATATACAATGTTTGGCTGTGTGCAAGTACAATTAATTTCCAATCAGCAAATGTATGTACTCAAATGTATAGTAAATCACTATTTTGGTTGGTACCAAAGCAGTTGAAAATTTTACTCATTGCCATTTCCCCTCGTTAGATCTTTAAATGGATATAACATGTGTAAGAAATGAGAATTGGCAGACATGCCACGGGGGCAGCTATCCAGGTTATTGTTTTATGGAAGTAACACAGTTCAATATGATGTTAGTTGAATATGATTTGATGATCAAAACCCACTTACTTTTTTTCTGATGTGCTCATTAGCTGTGCACTAATTGATACTGATATCTAGCCATTTAGATCGTACTTTTCTGGGTCATTTCAAGGATCCATTTAGTTCAGCCAATTGACCAAATAGAAAAACCAAAGCATTTTTCTATGTTTTTGGTGACATTCCATTAAGTTTAGCCAATGTTGAAAATAACTCAATCACCAACTTTAAGATGTGAAAATATTCCAGTTTGTTTACATACATATTGTTTGACAATGTAAGCATATCAAAGATATATTGATTTAGCAAAATATGTCGCCACTAGCAAAACATGCTTTACTGACAAGCAGGCATCGTGTACAGAAACGGAGCGCTTACAAATGTCATGGGTGAAAGTGTGCTAGGAGCAGTAATCCACTGGGGAGTCTGCACTGTGTGACCCCTTTTAAACATGTATACTCACACCACGACATGCACACACACAGCAGATACAAATGACCCCTCTGACCCTTCGCTGGCATCAGCCTGCATGGACTCCGTCACTAAGACCTCTGGAATGAGCTGTCACCTGGGTGACACAGGGCCGAGACATTTGCTGCTGGTGGTCTGATAGAACACACACACCCTCATGGGAATAACATACACAGTGCATATCACGAGGAGGTGGGGTTTAATTTGTTTCTCTGTTTTAATTCAGTTTCTTCAAAACGTCCTCACATATTGGCATGACTTTGTTTTCAACATGTCCTCACATATTGGTATGACCTAGTCTTCAACATGCCCTCACATATTGGTATGACCTAGTCTTCAACATGTCCTCACATGTTGGTATGACCTAGTCTTCAACATGTCCTCACATGTTGGTATGACTTTGTTTTCAACATGTCCTCACATGTTGGTATGACTTTGTTTTCAACATGTCCTCACATATTGGTATGACCTAGTCTTCAACATGTCCTCACATATTGGTATGACCTAGTCTTCAACATGTCCTCGCATATTGGTATGACTTTGTCTTCAATATGTCCTCACATATAGGCAGCACATTATCTTAGCCCTGTCTTAATTCTGCACTCCTGGGTAAAAACAGGGGGAGAATTCTACTCATTGGCCTTGTCAACACTGTATTTGACATTAAGCCCATTCACACACATTTCTTCGGCCCGATTACTCTGATAGAGTTACAAAGAAAACAAATTTCCCCTTGAGAACGGGTACTGTTTACAAAAACTGTGCCATTGATTATGTAGTTCATTTCACACGCTCATCTCTGTAATAGAAAAATGAATCATTGTTGAAAGGGGGAATTCCATGCCGCAGGACCAGTGAATCAGGAATCCCTCTCTCGGAACGGCGTCTAAATCGAAAGAGTTGAAAGAAAGGGAGAGCGTCATCAAAAAAAAGAGAGAAATTGTTCATTTTCTATGAAACGGTTAGGTTTGTTTTGTGTGTTTTGATGTACAGTTATCTCAGTTAATTACACAGATTTTCAGCTTCATACATGCAATTCAAAACTCAAAACTATCCTTATCCAGAAAAAAATACTCCATACACAATCATTTTAAGTAATCCCATTATAATGCTTGTTTTAAAAATTACAGCATCATGTGAACCGACATCCATGCTGTCCAATTAAACATGCACATGTGATGTACTCGATGTTTAACACTCCTATGAAAGGAAAAGCCTAATTTATCCGGAGACATAGGTCTTTTACCTCTTACAACAACATTTTACTGCAATAAAGTATGTTTTTATACCCTGATATAAAATATGCCAAAAAAACAGATACATTTACATGTATTTATTGTATGAAATTGGTTAAATTGTGAGTTGTGGTCATTGTGTCTCAAGATCCAGTGCTAAGTATGTTACCAATTGATGATAGCTGAAATGTATGTTGTTTGTATACAATAGGAGATGGTGGAAAGGAATATGAGGTACTATATATAAAGGTTTGTCTACAATAGAACATGGTGGAAAGGAATATGAGGCACTATATATAAAGGTTTGTCTACGATAGAACATGGTGGAAAGGAATATAAGGTACGAGGTATAAAGGTTCAGGTTCAGAAAATAATGGCACTGTACTTCTGAAGTAACATGGTTGTCATCCTCTGTGAAACAATAATCTAGAGGGGTGCGTGTGCGTGTGCACGTATGTACGTGTGCACACCAGCACATGAGATTGGTCTCTCTACTTGTGACCTTCTTTTGAAAACCTCGGCTACGGGCTCCAGGGCTACAAGCTGCCTTTAATATGAGACCATAGAGGAAGTTGTTACAGGGTACATTGTCCATTTAAAGTCAACACAGAATTCTCCTACTCAAACTGTTTTTGCTTTCATTTTATTTGGGTCTCTCACAAATTCATTCACGTACCTCACTCTCGCACACCAATCTGCGTAGGAGGATGGAAGTCTCATCTTCAGAATGGAGTGTGTGTACGTGCAAGTCCAATTCCTCTCCTTTCTCTTTGGAGTGCTAGGTAATAATAGAATGCACAGGGTTATCAGGGAGTCGGCGGTGCTCGTGCTCATGTAATTGTCAAGTCTGTGAGTCCCTTTTATAGAGCCAGCGCTCTTCAGCTGAAATTAACTTTTTCCTTCAAAAGACAGCCTCTCCTCCTTTGTCAGTGTCCTCTGGTTGGGGATAGTTTTCTTCTCCTCATTTCTCAGTCGTTGTCCTCTGGTTGGGGTTAGTCTTCCTGCAATGTTAGGGACAGATCTTCATCCATTTTCATATGGCCCCGGTTGGTAGACCCCTTAAACCAATGATGCTCTCTGAACTAAAAGGGTACTGAAATGCTGTTGCTTTGTACTAATGAGTTGTATGCAATCTTAGATTGCTTGAGAAAAGTCTATTAGTGTTTGAAATGGAGTTCAGTGGGGCATCTCGTACTAAGCCTTGGGTGATTAGAACATGTTCTCTTAACGAGTCATGGACTTGTTAATTCATTCATTCTGTCATATTTAGACCTTTAAGCCATTCATTATGCCTGAATGAAGTCCACCATATATTGGTGGACCTGGTTTGTATTAGTGAGCTTACTTATTGTAAGTGTGCTGGCTGTAACCTCAGCATACCAGTGGATACAAATTGTACTTGTCTTTTTGTAAACTTGTCAAGGTTGGACAGTATAAATAAGTTTCATCCCGCACTGTTATCTGTTTGTAACCACAGATATTATCAGTCCTAAAATCACCTATTGATCTTGTATTTTCTGAGCTCCAAACAACTGCTACCGAATGGTATTTGTTTGTCTGCTTCAGGCTTTACAAGGGAATGTTTGGTGCCATGCACGTTTAAGTTGCACAGAATTAGCAACACAAAATATTCATGCTGAAAGGTAATGATGTTTTTGACAAAGTGCCTGTTGAGTCTCAAAACCCTTTGTTGACTAAATTCAAAGTGGTGAAAGGTCAACTTCTGAAGTTCTCATGCTACTAATATTACTTACACTTCATATCAATGAGATGGCATTTTGTTCATTTTGTGAAGACAGTCTCAGGCAGCTACAAAAGAGGCCACCCTTAAAGGAAAGGAAGTCGAACGTTAGAGAAATCATTCATCATTCTGTGATTGAGGGAATAGGGCAATGCCAATGAAATTCACTACATGCTGGTCTAATTTGTGCGGTTCTTCGTTCTCCTGTGAGATATTGATCAGTCCCTCATCAGGATGCAGGTCACACCTGTAAGCAGCCCTCTATACATCCCCTGTACCTCCCACAACATGGGCTAGGTGCTGCACTAGTGCTTCTCTGTCCTAGTGTAAGACACAACATGGGCTAGGCGCTGCACTAGTGCTTTACCTCGCTCCTGGTGTAAGACACAACATGGTCTAGGTGCTGCCCTTGTGCTTTACATCTCTCTCCTAGTGTAAGACACAACATGGGCTAGGCCCTAGTGCTTTTCACCCCGAGAACAATAACATTTATGTACCTTGGTCATGGCTGTAATGGTGAGCCCTGTGCACTGCGTCAGATAAGTTACTTCACTTTCAGTCACTATAGTCACTTTTCGCAAATTAGCGGTGATTTACTTACTGGTTTCACCACTGTCTATACTGTTTATACTGCTCATACTGCTCATACTGTTTATACCTCATGGCATCATATTCATATTTATCTATTGTATACATATTTATAACTTATGTACATGCATTTTACTGCTTCCTTTGCACTTCTGGTTAGATGCTAACAGCATGTCGTTGTCTCAGTACATGTACTCTGCACAATGACAATAAAGTTGAATCTAATCTAATCTAATCATCTAATAAAGATAACACATCTCGACATCCAGAACTGCCATCTGGTGGACAAAGTATGGTACTACCAAGTCATTGTTTGCGTTGTGTCGATGAGGGAATCCCGTATTTACAACCAAGACGAACGCATAAGATCCATTTCACTCATTTGTTATCGTAACTAGCAGTCTCCTTTCTCTGCTCAAATGTCTCTCCTCACTGGCCCTCCCGTCTTTTCATTCTAAAATGATTTGTTAATATGGTCAGGAATGACTTCAAATTTAGTTGATTTCCTTTTGAACCCTATGAAATGTTGGTTTCACTTTCGTTTATTTTCGTCTACGCCATTTATTGTGAGTTGTTCATTTAAAAAGCCAGTTGACAACGGCATTTCCCACGCTTTCATAACTATGCAGATATATATTTTCAATGTACATTGGAAAACAGAACTTTGATGATATTTTGATTTGAAATGCTGTGGAAAGTAAGGTGCCTTTGTAAGTATAATTACTCGCCTTTTCGTTGTTAGTCTTTGTTTTGTGTTCGTGTCATGTGACCTACCCGTTATCAAAAATGAATATTCGTTATTAAATGTATTAAAATATTTGTGACAATTTTTTCAAATTTCTACATGGAATTTGTGGCTGTTGTTGTATTTGTCTAGGAGTGGAGATTCCACCATGAGTCTGTCTGGGGAAAGAGGGAAGGGGGATCCTGCCTCTAAAACCAGTCTGTCTGGGGAACAGGACAGCCAGACCAAAGCTCAGAGGTAAGATGAAGATCTCTAACTGTTCAGGACTGCTCTCCATCTCAGAGCTCAGCACTGATATCATGACATCACTATTAGTCAGAGTTATATGTCTCTGCTGTGTTGAAGTTTATTCCAGCAGGAGAGACCAGACTCCCCTGTACTCACCTGTGTCTCCATGAAGAGTGACCGGTCTATGGTAGAGCCTATAGTGTTCAAAGATGGACCCTGTACTGATCAGAGGTCAGTGTTAGGTTATTGATGATGTCTTCCAACCCTTCCTTTCTAATAATCAAACCATTAATCTGAACAGCAGTATTCCTCTTGTGTTTGTACCAGAGTCCAGCAGGAGAGACCAGACTCCTCTGTACCCAGCTATGTCTCCATGAAGAGTGACCGGTCTATGGAGCGTCCTATTAACTTCAGTAAAGGGGTACTGACCAC
>JAVQJS010012942.1:0-11864 GCA_036024795.1 Galaxias rostratus | reverse complement strand
ACACACACACACACACACACACACACACACACACACACACACACACACACCATCTTCACAACCCCCAGGCCGCAGGGACTGTGTGCTGAATCTTGTTCCCTTGTTCCCTTGGAAACCCTGTTCTGGTCTGTAATGAACTCAGTTCTCTAGTGACCTGTGGAGTGACTGATCTAAAGATATGAGCATGGGGGAGACATGGAGCTGCCAGTAATCTGTCATGCTGCTCTCAATTAGCCAGCATGTTCTTTAAAAATTTCTATTTTTATACAGTATAGTGTGGACTGGTGCTTGCAAATGGTTATAGTACAAAACAAAATTTAGTCAGGTTTAATCAGGTGTGTAACAATGTGAATACCAATTGTACACAATTCTTTTCATGGACATGACAGTACATGATCTATACAAGCAACAGATAGTTACAGCTACAGGGTGTTAAGTAGGTGTAGCCAGTGTCTATCCCAACTTCTCTCTCTCAGCTCTCTTTGTTATGCTGTGTACCTTGTCATTGGGGGGTGTCCAATGGGCTAAACTAACCGGTTTGGAAGGCATTGATGCTCTAATTGATCCCATAGGCTGGGAGTTCACCGTTCTCATCACTGCTTGACTCCAACCAGACGTGTCCTCTCAGAGGGGCCGGACACCTGCTGTGTCATAATGGCCAGGTCCCCCGAGAGTGAATCGGGGGTGCTGGGTTTGGGAAGGACGGCTCTATGGAGAAGGAACACGTGCGTAGCTGGTAGATTGGGCCTTGGACAAAGAACAGTGGTACAATGAGGTATCGCTCCACAGGTGTTATGATAGGTGTGAACCAAGGGATTCCCTTGGGCTATCTGCTGTAAGTGGGATTACTCTCCGGGGTACAATTTGCCCAGGGATGCTTTGAAGTGTTTACAACACTAGTGGAAAAAAACATGAAGGGTTTGGGTGACTAGAAGCGAAGGTGAGGAAGGAAGGAGAGGGCTAAGGTTAGCAAACACAAACAATGCCCTTCCCGCAGGACGCTGTGGTTCTACAAACCACATTCAAAAGTATTTTTAAAACAACCAAATCCTTAAATTTGTTCATCTAAATTACAAAATTATCCATTTTCCTCTTACTGGAGTAGATAACACAGCTAATGGTATCTTTCTCCACATATTATGTTTAACTTTAACAGAAAAACTTAATGTCAAAATTAGACAACTTAAACTGCTCGTCAAATCAATATTTACCATCTAAACAGGCAGTGTGTGCCAAAGAAATGCTGATCAATCAGGTTGCACCTGCTCACTCCCACTCATTTTCTAGACTGTTCCCCACCTTCACAATTAAAGTCATCAGTGGTCGATCAGTATTGAGGGAGTACTTGGCTCTGAACTGGTTGTGCTATCATCTCTAACTGGCAAGTGATGGTGGTGGTTCACCATCCTACCATCTCCCTTTCACACTCCAGCTGGAGTACTGGAGAGGGTCACTTTGTTGACCTGCTTTTTAGAGCCAGCCACTTGGACAGCAATCACCAAAAATAACGTCGGCCCTCTAAAGGGCATGGCTGGCGCTCGCTTGGCCTGCGGCCCAAATCACCCCACAAGTACTCATCAAATGAGGGTAATAATCACCAGTAACAACAGGGGTGAAAACTATTTGTATAAAATCACACCGAACAAATGAGATACACAAAAAAAAAAAAAAGCATCCTGATTGAAGCTTTGTGTCTTAGTTTATAGCAGTGGGTGAATTTACGAGCTTTTCACAGAAACAAACGGCATATTTTGATATTAAATTATGTTCCTCCAAACACTAATAACTGAAACAGTACAACATGACTAAAATAGAACTTGCTTTCAGAAGTTATTGTTTTAAAATTAGGTGAAGATAATTGGCATAGGTCATATATGTACATACATGGCTCAACAAACAATATAAACATCATTTTACTGGTATCAAATTACTGGCGATCTGTACAGGGTGTACACTGCCTCTCGCCCGAAGTCGGCTCGTGTTACGAACAAGAGCGAGGGTACTCTCTTTTCTCTGTCTGTGTGTGTATGTGACTGTGCGTTTGTATATGTGCCTTTCTCCACCTCCAAGTACTAGACTCCATATGAGAAGAAGAAAGCCACCACAATTACTGATTCTGGCGAACAATTAAGGAAAGATCTCATTCAGCTTTCAGGAGTCTCTCATCTCCTTTCTTTGCCCTGTTTACCTTTACTGACTTAACAAATTGGCCTGATATCCAGCTATGTTGTCAAAGGCTTACACGCCACAGGTTTTGGGATAGGCAAAGCGTTCATGCAGAGATTAAATCAAATCCAGCAGCCCATTGAAGAATCTCATGGGGAATTCCTAAAGACCCACTGTGTTTATCAAATGTGTTTTGCATCTTGTTCAATTTACTGGGATTATTACATAAAATCCCAATTACAGAATGTTGGTCGTTTTTCTTTTGAGAATGATAGGTGGATCTGCATCAAAAATCTGCATCGAAGTGCAGCCATGTGTAAGACGTTGTTAAATATGTTTGGCAGCAGCACACTAGCTTTGCCAATGCTATTCCCTCTTTCGGTGTTTCTAAGACATGGATAAATGGATGCCAATGTCAGAGATGGAGATTTGCTGACTGATAATTGGCTCTGTTCCGGACCTTTCCTTTTCCTCTCCACTCACACACTGAATGAAAATGAAATGAATGATGGAAGGGGCTTCTGCCAAAACCATCCATCTTTTTTCTTCCTCGTTCTCACTCTCTCTCTCTCTTTTTTTTTTGTTCAGCAACACTGCTCATGTCTGCATTTGTCTCTTTTGATAAGGTCCTTTCATCCTGTTTGCATTGATTACAGGCTGACGAGTCACGGCGATACACTAAGGGGCCCTATTCAAGCCCCGGCCCCTGCGCCACACACTGGGCCTATTGTGGCCAGGAATGTGTCTCCTTTCAGAGCCTGAGCGCTTCTATGAAAGCATGTCAATAATCCCGAGACAGCGGGCGCTCTAAAATACTGCCCTTGTGGAGCAACTGATCAACCATAGAACTAAGGCCCTAATTTTCCGCTCCACCAAGGAGGTGTCCCTACTGGATATGTGAATAGTGATATACGCGGAGAATATACGTATATGCCTTCTATGCAAATTCAGCTTCATATCCAGATTTGGGGGCTTTAGCTTTCAGCTTTTGTCTACTCGAATTTAAACTGATTTGAAAACAAGCAAATTCTAGGTCATTAGTTGGGTCACATTACCATCAATGTTTGGGTGCAATTACTTGCACCACAATAGACAAGCAGCGATGCTCCTCTTTCACCCAGCATGTTTCAAACCACATAAGGCGTCAAAATCCAGAAAGTATAGTTATAGCTGGGACCTGTGCTGTTGGATTGATGGAAGACTGTGGTTGGTAATAGGTTTGCTTGACCATAGAGCGTAATTCTGCAGGCAGAACAAATGGGATTTGAGCCTTTAGCAGAACCCAAAAACCATTGAAAATAGACGTCTATTCTATTTATTTTGGATCTGGTGTGCGGTTGGGGCCAGGTACAGGGGACTATGGGAATACAATGGCAGCAGAGGCTATGACGAAGTGAAAAGGACCGATCATCACTCTGCAAAGAATTAAAACCACCTCTGCAAATAGCCCCAGTGTGTGTGTAGTGCCTTGGGGTGGGACTTTCGCAGCATCTGGGGTTCCAGTGTAAATAAACAGTGCAGAGGTCTGTGAGGGTGGCTTGCCTCTCTTGTTGTAGCGGTAAATCCAACTCTTTTGTTGCGTCCTAATCCAAACCACCCCCTATTGTGGATTAAAGAGCAGCAGTATTATGTGTGTGAATCACAAAGACAAAATATATTTACTAGAAACATTAAAGAAAAAAAAAATCATCATACAGTGATTTCTTAGCAGACTGTTTCGAATCAGCGTGTTTTATATGGATTAAAGACCTATTTCATGGGGCACAGTGGCTTCCTGATAGCAAAATTGCAACTATCCATCCAACAATTTAAATTCCGGGTTAGATACATACCCTAAAAATGAATGAAATACAGATTGTATAGAATATCCACAGGTTTGATAGCCTCTATTTGATCAACTAAGAGATGGGGGAAAGCAAATTAAGACAGAAACAGTTGGCAGCAATAAGACAATGTTTAAGCGAGGTAAATGCTTTGTTTTGCGGTAATACAAATGTATTCGTGGATAAGGGGGGAATCAAACGGATATTTAGCCCCAACCAGCGTTCCCCTCCTTTTGTTTTATGCAAGGCTCTTTTTACCACATGGTAGTGACAGATTGTTTGAGCTGGAAGGAAAAGCCATTCGAAGCTAATTAAGCAGCCATTCCAGGCACTATTCGCAGGCAGGAGGGAGTGAAGCACAGGCATTTGTCAGCGCTGAGCCCCGCGTGGTTTTGATTGACAACAAAGGATCCTGAGTGACACTTCTTGCTGTTATGTACCAATAGTAAGCGAGAAAGCAAGACAGCTTCACTATCATTGGCTAAAAATAAATAAAGGAAAAGAAACCCCACGTGGGGCAGAGTATGGTGAACAACACGTGATAGGTCGATCTATTCGGGCGCAGACATGTTGTAGCTTCTTCAGTGCGCCTGATATGACCGCCAGTGAAACCTCGAACTTTTGCTAAGATGTACATTGATCAAACCACTTAAAAAGACAGCGCTGGATGTCAATAAGGCTGTTGATGTACTCGCGATATTTATATTTGCACGAGGTCTTAGTGCAAGATAAAGTACATTCATTCTTATTCTTATTATTCTATTAGCAGGACATCTTTATTTTTACCAAGCAATTCAAGAACACGCCAGTTATAAAACTAAAACGGCATAGTCCTAGATTGTGGCGATCTCATTGTGACGGAATGATATGGAATAAACAATTGTGATGGGAGTAAGGTTGTCAGTTAAGACTGTATACATAAAAAATACACAGTAGGCTAACACACTACATGATTTGTTTGTATAGCATGGGTAATACTTGATTAATACATTTTCATACATATAAAACTATTTAGTTTGGAGTCGTTTGTTGAACTCACTCGCTTGTTCAGATCCAAAATGGCGACAATCATGAGGTCATACGTTAATGTCCAATCACAAACCCAGAGCGTTACAGTCCCCACGTGGGGATACCCTATTCCAATTGGTCAATCTTCATAAACTCTTTCTACGGATCTGATTGGCTTCTGAAAGGCTCTCTCTCTCGGCTGTTGAGTCCTCGTGTCAATGCACAGTCTGTGTGTGGTACAGCAAGCGGTGGAGGAACTGGGTAAATCATATGCAAGCAGTTGGTTAGGATTCATAACCAGACCAGCTCTTACACGATTTAACTTGTTTTAACGAAGGAAAATATTTGGATTTACTTGCAGACTCGTTACAACTAAGGTTTGGATCAGAGCTTTCTTCGAGTATTTTATGTGGTAACAACTCGTCGTCCAGATCAACTACATACGTCCAATCGGAAACGCATTCTCCGGTCGTTCGGCGCGCCTCGAGATCGCCAGTTTTGTGGGCTAGAGACACGGATTGTACGTAGCTAGATTGCTTTATTCTTATTATCTTGTGTTACATTTCTTCAGAAGAAAGTCACAACAAACAGATGAAGTAGACAATTTGACCAAGAGAGGAAATACTCCCGTTGAGCGGAAAGGGGCGGAATCAGTCAAGACAAAGGTAAAAAAAAAAAAATAGTCACGAGAAGAGCCGCTAACAAGTCTGGTGTGGTGAGGCTTTATGGCAGTCGACTGAAAGCGTTTGATCTTTTCCTGATGTTTGCTGACACACTGTTCCTGTATTTGGGACAAATGTTAACCTGTGTTGACTTGGTAATAATGTACGAGGCAGCCGTTATAACTTTTATGCCTGTATTGGCTATCGTTGCCTGTTTACATTGAAACAACAATTTGTTGTTTGGCACGTTTTTGTCTCTTTGTGCAGATGTAGGCCTAGTGCTTTATTTTATTTTTGTTAAGGTTACACAGCACTATGGGAGCAGAACTATTTACCATTACAATAATTTTTCATCTTTAAACGTCACTTACGATTAAATTGACATTTTAATCAGGGTGAGGTTAGGCATTAAGAAGTAAGATAGGTTCACTCAATGCATTGTTTTTATTTAACTACCCAAACTATCAAAACTAATTGTTGTCTCTGTTTTATTTCTTTTTATGGTTTCTGAATAATAATCAGACTTAAAGATCGAGGAAGATCCTGGAATTGATCCGAAGTGTGCGCATGATAACCAAGGACTAGGCTTTGTCCGTCAGCCTGCGTCCAACAGGGAGGGGTGGCGGACTAGGCTGCCGCACATTCATTCGGATTACTGGCAAGATAGTCATTCTCTGTTGTTCTAAGGATATACTCCGTGCAAAATGTACCCACAGGGCCGGCACCCAGTAAGTGTTCTACAACTCCTTTTTTACAAAACATCCGTAAAACTAATGCAAATTCTCATTAGTTTGCTATACCTGAGCTCAAGAGTCTAGCAAGTCAAGAAGCACAGCAGTAGTAGTATAGAGCCGCTCAAGGTTGGAGTCTCAAAAGTGAAGTTGTTAATCATTGATTGCAATACAGATAAGTTCCCATGTTATAAATCAAGCTGTGATTTCTTTTCGAATATCTTTTTAATATATCAGGCGTATGATCTGATTGTCCTAAAGCGCCTGCATGCATAGGAAACATAGAGCAGGTTGGATTAATTTGACTGCCCCTGACCTCACAGACGCAATGACCTATGTTACTCTACACTGCTGAGTGATAGTAGCTCTTCCCACTATTATGAAAGTGTCCGCCAGGCAGGGCTTTCGGGAATACTTGGGCAGCACTGTCAACTCCACGTTCAAGCGGAGAGAGAAAATCCGTTTACACGGAAAAGGAACAGACGAGAGTCTGTAAAAAGCAATTCTGTGTAGGATGACAGTGTGCGACCATTACTAACATGTCCTGTCAGCGACATGTCTTGGATTGTTTTTTGACTGATTAGGTAAGAGTGTGGCCCAGTTACTAGGGTGTTGCATTCATGCCAACATTTCATTTTAGGCACCTCACCAACCAGGTCAGCCTGGCTTCAAGTTCACCGTTGCAGAGTCCTGTGACAGAATCAAAGACGAGTTTCAGTTCCTTCAAGCCCAATACCACAGGTAATACCAAAAAAAAATGCTGTTGTACTGAGAACTGTTTAGTCTTCTCTTTACGGTGTAACTGTTTTTGCACTATGCTAAATAAGTAACATTTGGTAGACCCAAGAAATATTTGCATACCTGCAATGAGCCAAATTAGTTTTCAATTAACACGTTGATATTTCTCTTGTTCTTAGTCTTAAAGTTGAATATGATAAGCTGGCGAATGAGAAAACAGAGATGCAACGACATTATGTTATGGTAAGAATAATTTATTGATTGTAATTGTATGCAAACAATATATCCGTGTTTCAGGCCTATGTCCTCCAGGTTTTAGATTACTTGTATGGAGACAAAGCTGTTGTTGTTTGCAGTAGCAAAGTTAGTAGTTTAGCCTATTCTTATTTGTTTACCCATTCTTGTTTTGATTTCTTAGAAATAAACAGAGTAGCTTTAATTTGGAAATGTAGGTGCGAGTTGAGGGTTGGGGGTATGTGCGAAATCTCAGCAGAGGTCAGATGTCCGGCTGTTAATGTCAGGCTGTGACAAAACTACACCCCCCAACCACCCCTGATCGCCCTGGGGGTTAATGACTAACCGGCCGGTCTTGTGTGGAAGTTAGATTATTTAGACCAGTTTTTACTCTCCCATGGTGAGCTATAAGGCCCCTCTTGCCCAGAGACTCCCACGTCTCCCATATAGGGATTGGGGGTAGGGACCGTGTTAGTCAAGGGTTTGAAGATTGCTAACCCCATAGGCCTGCTGAACGGCATAGTTTAAATTGGTGCAAGATGGGATATCACACCAAGTTGTCAAATATGTACACTAAAGAAACATTTAGAAAGCTCTAATTTGGGTTTCTTTGTGCAAGTGGACCCCTACAGGAAACTGTAGTATTCATTCACATTGAATGTTTACTGATAGAGCTTTTGTATGTTGCACTCATTTGAGCCTATCTATTGCAGTACTACGAGATGTCCTATGGCTTGAACATTGAGATGCACAAGCAGGTATGTAAACAATACGTGATGCCCACTTATAAGTAAAAAACACAAACCTGTAGTATTTGTTGGCAAGTCTGTTATCTGTAAGGATGGTATATAGTACATTTTCAAGCGCACACACAAACAGACATCTTCCAGTCAATAAAACAATGCTGACATGTGAACAATACACAGCCCCTCTAGCCTGATGGAGCTGCTTTAATGGCATTAAAAATAAAGTGTGTGCGTGTGTTTCTCGTGCAGTGTACTTCACTGTGCTCATAGGTGGATGTGTTTACCTTAAGACGCACCAATAGGTTTATGGTTAAAAGCGGGGACTAGGTGTTAGATGGGAAAATTTCTTCTTAGTTTACAATGCAACAGAGTATTAAGTCAAGGAGAACACAATGTTACTTAGTGTAAAGTATTCCGTCATGTCCGCCTGTAACACCCAAATAGTATTAAGATCCCCACCCTTATTATCCAGGTTATTTATGATGTGTCTTTTTCGTCCATACTCCGGACTGCATTTTCATTCAATTTTCCCCGGCTCCTTGCTATTTGAACTCGCTGCCCTACTTCATCTCTCCTATTCCTCCCTTTATCTTTTTTTGCTTTCTCCCTTCACCTCTAAATCTTTAACTCCCCTCTCCTTCAGAGCCCTAATGTATGCCCTCATATCCCGCCCTCTCTCTTTGCCGGCGCGGTGTGAAAGGTTGTCCGTGTGTCATTACCCGGGATGCATGTGATGTATGGAGGGGAGGATGGGGATGGAGGGACTGACTGGCTTTATGACTCCCACCCTGGGGGCTCGGCAAGGTTAATAGCATCTGCGGGAGGACGGCTGAATTGGAACGGCATGCGCGACATGAGGCGGCCGTGTGTCTGCCCGACTCTCCGTCAAGGCGGCGATGGCGTGTTTTCATGCAACAATATTTGCGTGTGGAGGGCATAATTTCCGGTTGGATATGAAATTTCGAGACGTCCCTGAGTATTTGCGACGGCTTGTTTCCGTGCAAACATGGCTACATTTACACGGCCATCCCGCATGCGTCTGCTGTAATGTGAAAACATCTTGGAAAGTGCACTTTATATTTACTCGTATAAGGCCAACAATGGGTTACGTAAAACATGTGGTGAGCATTGATGGTTCTGACCAAGTGTTTGCCCTGCCCTGGCATTGATGTTTATTAACGTCAATGAGCTAAACATCTGTCCTACGCGGAGCTGTCCGTCCCCCGCGTCCAGAAAGGGGTCTTCCAAGAATTTATGACCCGCTGGAAGGTTTTAGCGGGTTGGGGGAGGAGTGGGGTGGACAGAATGAGAAACAGACTGGGGGAGGGATCCAGGGGTGAAGCGGTTAATCGACGCCTACACCCGTGCTTTGCCCTTTGTTTATCAATAAGTCCAGCGGAGCTCGGTGTGTGAATAATGGATGACCCCTTGTTCCCCCCCGATCTGCTTTCTGTTAGCGATGGCTTCTGTGAGGTGGATGGGGAGTCTGAGACCAGGGCAGGGTGGTGTGTGCATGTGTACAGGCGTATTATTCCCTTTGCTCTACATGTTTAGTGGAGAAAACATGGGTCCACATCTCCTGTTTTCTAACTGTGTGTAGGGAGGTTACAGTTAGGATGCCTTGCCAGAGGACACAAACATGCCCACAATATTCATGCATACATTTTTTCGAAAGTGCCCATATTCACGCACGCGCAATTGCATGTTCATCCACGTGCACGTCAGGCATTCACGCGCTCGTGGCGAGCCCCGAGCTGAACAGCCAGTGGCGTGCGTCTCTATGGCAGCCAGGTGTGTGATTTGTTTTGACAGCGTCTCCTATTACGGCGGGGCGGAGGTAATCACCCTCGCTCTCTGTCAATAAGTGATTTTAATTTGCGCAGCTCATTAGGCTGCCTCAGCACCGCACCCCACTGACTCTGTGTGGGTATTAATCCGTTTTTACAGCTTCATTTCTGTTTTTTTGTTTTTTAACACCACTACTACCCATGGATGTGAGCACCTCCCGCCGCCATGACGACGTCACCTTCCTTGTTGTTTTGATAGAGATGAAGGACAGGAGAGTGGCTGAGTGTGCTGTGTAGATTTGAAGAGAGCCCTTCTTTACCTCCTTTCCCACCCCCATAGCGAATGCACGCGCACCCTGTTCAAGACGGCCTGTGGAAAGTGCGAGGTGGGATTTATAGGGCTGACATTTTAAATAGTGACATTTGGCTTCTTAAAAATGGGCCACGTGAATTTGTGGTTGTAAATGGGCTCTTTAAGAGAGAGCACTTTATGCCCCAGAGGAGGAATGTTATCATATGATGAATGAATATGAGGCAGGGCTTTAAAGGGGAGGAGCGGACTAGGTTCACATGCATATTTGTTTCGGAATCGTGGAGCTGTATGCCGAGGTGGTGATGGTCAGCTTGTCTCTGAGCCAGAACTGTCTGGAATGGACACACACACACACAGGTGGTTACTGGTGGTTGGGAAATGTGCTTTTGTTATTTCCGCAATTTCAGCCCACCTCCCTGGTGGTGTTTTTTTTGGTGGGTCAGTCAATGTGCTGATGAGGTAGAGGGCAGACAAAGAGGGAGTATCTGGTTTCAAGGATAATTAAAGAAAATATTTTCTAGCCTTAATGAAATTACAGCAGATTTGTTGAACAATGGCGAGAGTTTGACCAGATGGAGAAGTGTAAGTGTGCCTGTGTGTGTGTGTGCGCCTGTGTGTGTGTGTGCGCCTGTGTGTGTGTGCGCGCGTGTGTGTGCGTGTGTGTGGTCTGAGGAACAGCATCTGGTGGGAGCCTGCCTATTAGGGGGTGTGACCTCTCACTCTGCTCAATACGACAATCAATAGGACCCTTCAATAATAGGCAGTGAGCCTGGCTCTGACGCACGAGGAGATGCAGAGAATGGAGTACACCTCAATAAGCTGTCGGCCTTCATATGAAACCCTGTGCGGCAACGTGTGTGTGCGTGTGTGCAACGTCTGCGAGCGAGACGCACTCCGATCAACGGCACCTTTTCATTGTGAGGGAGAGAGAGGGGAGAGACGGCCCGAGCAGCCTGCCACCTGTGACATGTTTCGCTGCCAATTCGGTCCTCATCAGCGTCTCCTCTCCATCCACTCAGGGCTAATGCCTGGAGCGCCAAGCAACCAAAGGGCATTCAGCGCCGCGCCGTTGACGAGCGGTGTCGGCGAGGAGGCCTCTCCACGCCCCTGCGCCACGAGATAGCTCTAAAGCACCTGTAATTGTCGGACGCCTCAGCCAGCTCGAAGGGCTTTGCTGTCGTCGCCTTACAGAGAGCGGCGCCCTGCCTTTCGTTCCCGACGTGCCTGAAAAACACTTGAAATGCATAGAGGAAAAATACGTATGACCTCTGACGGTAGTGAAAAGGTTGTAGGTTTCCTGTCGGTGACTTCGTTTTTATAAATAAAAAGGGTTGAGTCCTTGCTTCTTTGGCTAAAAAGCAAAGCATCGGCCCTGTTTTGTTTGGTGTCCCGATGAATGGGAGGCGTGCAGTTGCTTCATTTGTGTGGCGTCCCCTATCGCCTCCTACGCGTCGCTGACACTTCCCCTAGTGATCAATCTAATCCTTCTGTGCGCCATTGTTTCTAGCCCTCACTAATGATAATGGCTTATGAGTCCCCACAGATCTGTGTGTGTGTGTGTGTGTGTGTGTGTGTGTGTGTGTGTGTGTGTGTGTGTGTGTGTGTGTGTGTGTGTGTGTGTGTGGGTGTGTGTGTGTGTGTGTTCTCTCGTTAGAG
>JAVQJS010012916.1:0-16096 GCA_036024795.1 Galaxias rostratus | reverse complement strand
CAGCCATCTCCTCCTGCAGTCCCTGTCTATTGTCTGGGTTAGTCAAGTAATTCACCAGACGATCATAGGCTCTATGAACTTCACGCACATCCTTGAGACAAAACAGCATGGATCTATTTAACACTTAGGTCGGTCACGGCTATAAAGACTTCCATGTTCAAAATAAAATATATTGTAAGATAATGAGGAGAGGTTAGGTTTGCTCGATAGATTCAATTTGTTATGCTTGTCTATCTCTCTTTAGTTTTTTAGCTTTGTGTTCCTGTGACACTTGTCTAGATTAATTTCAAAGTATAAATCTTTATATATTGGTGGCCTAGTGAGGGGGATGGCTGTCTGGCAACCAAAAAGTAATGAGTTCAAATGGTAACACAAGTATGCCCTTGAGCAAGGCATTTACAACTAAATTGTTCCAAATAATCCCTGTCTCTAATCTCATTGCAAATCACCTTGGACTAAAGTGACTGATAAATTACCTAAACATATATCAATGATGTATGTATTTGTGTCACAATTTTGCATTTGCATATGTTATTTTAGCAAAATATATTGTGTCAGTGTTATGGTCTGGGTTAAGTGGTTTTGAAGTAATATTCTGTTTGTTGAGTGTTTGTCTGTGTTCAGTGATTTTAGTGTGTGTTGGTCCAGCGGTTACCTGTCGGTTCAACTGAGCCAGACCTCCCAGCAACGTCCTTCCAGCATGGACGATGTAGTTGAGGCTAAAGGGGGTCAGTTCCTGTGAGCAGGAGAAGATATCAACATTACTGTCACTGCATCACATTGAAATCCATTCAACTGGTGGGAAGGGAAAGTTATTTTTAAATCCGACTTTACCTCAAAGGCACAGCGTACTGCTACCACTTTTTCAGAGAAATGTTCTGTCCCTTTCTTAGTGTAGTAGGCCCTGTGAATACAAATGGTGCCTTCATTTAAAAAAGAATAAAATGCAAAAAGGTTCATGTATTTAAAAGTGGAAGTTAAATAAATACATTTGCTGCCATAAACACATTAAATCCAATAGACAAACTAAAAGAAATGCAAGAGACACTTACTGGAGCTTGGACACCTCAACACCTACTGTGTCCTCAGCAGACTCCTCCTGTGAGAGTCAAAACGGTAAGAACAAACTCTCAGTCCCAAATCAGTGTCTTAAACAAACCACCAAGGTTCCAGAAAGAAGTCAATTATACAATGATTCAAATAGACGGTTCACAGTCAATAATCGTCTAAACAAACGGTTCACCACTGATGGGTCACAGTTTCCTCCCCTATCTGGTCAAAGCCCTTATCCCCATGGTAACATCCACCAACTGCACATGACACGCATGCTAACACACGCACATACACAGAGATAGAGACACACACAGACACATGCAACAACCCAGTAAACTGTATGTTTTTGTAAACTACCACCAAAATGTATGCATCAGCTCTGCTTCAAATTATTCATTCAGAAGTAATTATCCTACCGTGGCATGAGGGAGGTAGCTGTAATCTGATTTATCTTCACAAACGAAGCGTTTTAAAAGAACAGCCAGTCTAACGACTGGAAAGACCCAATAGCTATGTCAGATAGTATTCACTTTAGAGAGTGGTCCTTTAAGTTGTCATGAACGGCAATCAACACGTTTTAATGAGAGATATGTGTTTAAGCGAACTCATTATCGAGCTAAATGTCGTAACTACCTGGATGTTTCCAAATTGCATTAAGCCTTAATTGCGGTTGCAGGACCTTGAGGTTCTTAGCAGCGTCCAATCATTCCCACTGAGGAAATCATGATGGATCCACATCTGAAACAAAAGAAAAAAGTCCATTTCATGTGTTTTCATTAAGGAATCCTGTATAGTACAATTGAATTGAGCATACATTAAGCTACAATTTGCGTTAAATAACAACACGCTTTTTCCCTCCAAGTGACAGGTTATTTTGCTTACTAAATTCCATGACCCTGTTACCTGTTCATTTTGACTGGGCTGAACTAGATCCTGGAGCAGCATGTCACATAGTATTAAGGCTGGCCAGCAGGCACAGAAAAGAAAGTCTGTAGTGGAAACTTATTTAAATGTTGGATTACAATAAAAAATAAGTAGATTTGGATAAAATCTGATGCACAAATAGTGGCCATAGTTTGAAACATTCAAGTTAGTTCTAATCACAGTGCAAAGCTCGTGAGAATCTCTTGTGCCACTGAGCTTAGCTGATAAACAGCCTGACCTTTGCATTGGTGATCCTGTGGAAATCCAACACATCAAATAAAAATACTTGGTCTTAGGTATTGTTTCTTCTCTAGTCTGACCTGTTACTGTTTTGTTTCTGTCAGTATCAGACACACTTCTTTGTTGCTCACCGCCATGTCATGGTGCATGAAGGAGCTCGGAGAAAATGAAACCGTAAAGGTGGATTTAGTGTGCTGGATGTCCTTGTCTATCTGCAAAACAAATGATGAAGACTATTTAAGATAGTTCTATAAGACCACAGCTCAATCTAAAGAGTGGGGCTGTATTAGATGGGTTCAGTGTGAAAGATGGTTGGTTACCTGTTCATTCTGGTGTCTGGGCTTAGCCATGCCCTGGAGCAGCATGTCTCCTGCTTCAGTTTTATAAAGCACAGGTTGGCCAGCAGGCAAAATAATTAATAAATTCTTTTATGTTTGGATTAAATCTCCAATTATTGGCCAATGTTTAATATTATTGAATCTGCTTGTATTTACTATTGGTTCGGTTCATATCTGATTATCTTGGTCTGCAAAGATCCTGAGCATGTCCTTGGCTACTGAGTTTAGCTCTTAATAAGCCTGACCATCATCCTGTGTAAACCATCAAATAAATAAAATAAAACACTCCCAATGTTGCTTTTCCATTTATTTTACCTGTCACTGTGTGACTGCATTTCCATTGGCATGCAGGGGTCCATAAGCAACTTGTGCATTTACCATCTATTGAAAGAACACCATTTGTTGTTGGAAAAACATTGTGTTTTTTCTAATCCTAGCCAGAGAGACACTTTATCTACCTGTCTGTTTCCACAAGCAATTATCCCCCTGGTTCCATGAAGACAGGGATCCTCAACACTTTCCATTCTTTGTTCGCCAACAATGAAAACATTTATCTTATTTTTCATTGAATTGGATTTTCTAGTCAAAGCTGCTATGTATAATTATTATTATCTGTGTTTTTCATTTTGAAATGTATTTGTGCATTACAAATATTTAGCATTTTCAGTTGGTGCTTTGCTTGATAGTTTGTATATGTGTAAAACCAAAGCAATCTACCTTTACAGACAGGGGTCCAGAGACGATGTTTTCAGCAGGGAGCCCCTCAATATCTGAGTCTACTTCAACCTGTGGAGATAAAAAAAAAAACACACCCAGTAAACTGTTTTACTGGATCTATAATTGTTTGATTACCAAAAGAAGGTGATCAGTACCTGTACACAGGAAATGCTTCCCATTCTTAAGGGTATGCCTGGTTAGCAGATATTGGACTCCATCAAACAAGAATACACTTAATGGTTTAAATGCCTTGTATGGTATTGCTGTTACCTCAGCCATGTTTAATCAGAAATCAAAAGTTTGCCTACGGTTGCCGTCTGACCTTTGGCAGGTTGTGTGGAATTAGAACGTGCCCGTGACAATGACCAATATATTGCTTGTAATATCACCAACTATGTACCTGCATTCAGCTCTTGCAAATGAGATTCTCCGTGCAGGAATTTAAACGGGAGTGACAAAATATGTCTTAATCGTGCAATCAAAACACTTCTGTTTGACCCGAATGTTTTTCGCACGTAAACCAAGCATGTTTGAAGTTGAGGTCAGAAAACTGTTTATATTACTCAAGCCTTGAATTCAAATCTGGAACAAGAAAGGATTGCATTCGATTACGTGTTTGACTTTTAATTGTAGGTCTACGTGAAAGTAAAGCCCAAGATGTTAAAGAAGGTGTTTGTCTGGGTTGCAAAATTAGGGTTTCAAATCAGCAATATATTATTTTTTGAAAATTTTTGTGTAAGTTAATTTTACATGACAGATTTTTTTTTTTAAGTTGTCGCACTCTATTTTTGTGCTATTTACACTTTTAGTGTATTGGATTAGCACATCTGATAACATCAACGATAAACAGGCATTAATTAACCTTCAATTAAGGTCAGACTGGAAAGTAACATTCCCTTCCAACCAGGCAGTTGGTGGTGCTGGATGTATAAAAAATGGAGTGTGGGGTGGCTCTTGGCAGTGATAAAGACATATTTGAATTGCACATATTAAAATACACATCGAAGAGAGCAATGCTGTTTCATTTCATGTTTGTGCATTGATCAACTTCAGAGGTCTATGGACACTATGAAGTCGTAGAGCCTCCCTCAGACTTAGTTTTTAATGTCCATCTGATATTTTAGTGATGCTTTATTGATATGGCCTCACAAACTAACTACGTTACAGGGTACGTGTATGCAAAAAGGGGATATACAGTGTGTTTCAGAACTAGCTCAATAATGGCCTTTTCTTGATACATAAAATACATAAAACCTACCTTTTGTTTTTTAGGCACATTTGAATAGATAGCCATCACTGTTTGATCAAGGCAATATTTGTTTTTGTTGCTGTAGTTGATGTTTAAAAACAAAAGACTGTTACAGCCTCAAATCACTAACTTCTACAGAATCGGAAGGAAGGAACAGATAAGCAAAGTTTAAAATATGGCATTGCTCTTGAATGTGGACGTAAATTTGTCATGGCAAGTCTTTCCTCCTGCCCTTTAGGCAGTGTCTGCCTAACCCAAGGAGCCTTCTCCTTTCCATCATCTCTTTGACAACCCGTCTAAGGCCACTGTTGTGCACATCAGAATTGCCTCTTTTTTGTCCATGCCAAGGTAGTTTCAGAATTGAGGGAGGTAAAACACTGTACGTAAAGGTACAACGCTCTTTGTCACAGTAAATAAATTATTTTAAAAGGACTGCAGACATTATCTTTTTCAAATCCATTTTCAAAGAATAGAAGATAAAATTTTACTCAAATAAACTCAGTGTTTTACTTATGTCACCATTTAGATATTGTTAATTAATTAATTAACAATCAATCAATAATGACGGTGTGTGGTTACATTAGTGTAGTGTAGCAGGATACTGTAAGGTTAGAGGTGCTAGTGTTGGTTATTAAAATTCCAGGACCAGCTTTCATGACTTGGTCACAGAGTTGGGCCTAAATTAACTGCATGTTTGCTCATGAATTCTGATTCAAAGTTCTCGTTTAAAATCCAAGTTTGACCCAGTAACAGTTGGGGAAAACCCATGCTTGCTCAATTACTCTTACAGAGGATAGTTGGCCTTATCTGTCCTTTTAAAGCATTTGCCAGCAACCTCAAGGCAAAGTTGTTTAAATGTGGTTTGTATCCTCCCATGGGCCTTGCTTTCAGAATAAAAATAACCCATCCATTTGAAATGTGTCTCGAGTCAGATCTCAGAGACAGGCAAAATTGTGGTGTTGCTAGATAAGACAGAGCGAAAGAGAGACCAATGAAGAAGCAGGAGAAAGGAATAGAAGCAGGAAAGAGGTGCAGAGTGAGATTGAAGTGGCAGAGAGAACGAACTGCAGGGCTGAGCCATGAGTTTGATCACTTGTTTGCCTGCATTTAACATTCAGAACAGAAACCCATGAGCCTCCCATTTTTTTAATGCTGTTGTTCATTAAAACCAATCTAACCCAGATGTCTAATTATGGGTGATTATGTTTTTGTCAAAGAACTAGGAAACCTTGAATATCAATCTCTTCCCTAAGTGCATGTTGGAAAGGCCATCAAAGGGAGCGCTAATTTGTGTTAAATCACAATAAAGAAATGTCAGAATTAGCATCTTAAACTTTAATAGCTTCATAACATGATTAACGAAGCATCAATCAACTTGAAAATCATTCCTATAAAATTGTCGAATCTATTGTTGATGTTATTAGTATTACAATGAGATACAACTATTCTAAAACAAAAATAATGAAAAACATCAAAGCCATGTATCGATAGAACATAATGCTGCAGATATAATATTTAAAGGCTCAACAGTATTGATGAAACATAATCGTGTGTCCTAAGTTGAATAAGGGTGTTGTTTAAGGCAGATATGTGAGCATCTTAATGAGATGAATAATCTTTTGCAGCATTTGACCCAGCGTCTGTCACAAAGTGATTCCTATGAATCTACAGACATTTCAGCTCTCTGATCATCGCTCCAAAGTCTAATCATTCTTCTCTGAAGTGCACAGGCTCCCGGCTTTTACACGACAATAAGGTCCATTTGCATTCTGTGAGCTTCATATATGCCGCTCCTCACACCTAAAACTGACCTGACTTGACGTGTCTGGGATATTAAAGTCCTTTTTTCTGTTCATGTCACAAAAAGACATACCGATATCTTTGTTGTAATTTGTCATGGCTTCAACATTTAAGGAATACGTGAGCAAAGCTATTGTTGCGGGGTTTTCGAGAGAGAACTGACATTGGGCCTCTGAAGTTTTGTTTATTTTAGCTGGATAACAACTGCTTTGTAAAGTTATTTTGTCATTTTCCATGATGTCAAGATATTGTTTTCTTTTTTACTCTTTACAAATTCTAGAAATTGAAAACTCACCAGAAGATGTTTTGACCAAATTAGCTTTTTCTGGGGGAAAATCTGGAAGAAATACAAGGATATTTTGACATTTACTTATTCGGGAGACATGTTGTTATGTGAGATTCATAGTGAATTAAAACATTTATTTGTTTATGCACCACATCTAAAGTGCGTTTTTGTGCGTGTGTTTGTGCGTGTGTGTGTGTGTGTGTCCCAAGTCCCCGACACCAAACCTGTGGGGGGCTCATTAAAACTGGGGTTATGGCTCACCTCCCATGTCAGCACTGGGAATGTCCTCAGCTAGTCCTGCATGCCAAGGGAAGAGAGAAAGGAGTGGGTCAGCCAAAATAAATAGTAGGAGGGAGGGGGAAAGAATGACCGAGCTTCTGTCATTTTAGCCTTTCCATTACTGTCCGCTCATGTCAGTTGGTGTAGTTTGTCTAAACAAGGAGGGCCAAAGTCAATCCTTAGTGAACTACGTCTGACTTTGTACCTCACTAGGTGCACTAATGCATCAAAGTTCCCTTTGTTTGTCCTAATTCTTGATTGGAAGTAAACTGTCCGTAGGCAGAAGCAGATGTGGCCAGATAGGGACCACGCGTTGGTGAGATTAGAGGCATGTGGTATCTATTGTTAACATGGGACTAATCTTATTAACGACAGACAGTGTTGTAAGAGTGCTGTCGCTGCGGAGGTTTGATTGTCCCTCTGTAGTTAATTAGGTCACAGAGCGGGAGTAATCATCTCGTAGCTGGTTGATTGCGGTGTGTCTTGTTTGTTGTTCGACTGTCTACGAGTCCATTAGTCTCTCATTAAGTGATGTTGAGCATGTCTTTATCTAGGCTGGCATTTGTGTGAAGTCACTTGGATTTAGTGGCAAAGTGTATTTGTATCTCGTCCTATCACAATAGTGATATTCAAAGCCTAAGAATGTTGGATTTATAATTGTTTTCATAGTTTTCTTTTTTATCTTTTTTGTCTTATTTTTTGATGCAAATCGACTAAAACTGTCAGTCATGTTTTGGCACTGTTATCACAAAATACATGTCATAAATAGCTTTAAATTTGCATGATTCTCAACAAACATAGTTTAGTTTGTTGCCAGTACTGTAGAGTCAAATAAATCATACTGAAAAAGTCAACATGCATTCTTTAAATAACGTTCCTGCTGACTGGAGCTTATCATCCATATCTTCCACATGCCTGTTTTAGAACTGTCCAAACAGTATTTGTTTTGTTGATTCCAGCCATGTATCCCCACTCACTCCTCCTTCACTCTCAATTATTTTGATTCAGTGACATTGTCAAGATTAGGATGGACTGTGAACAAACAATAGAATATGACTTGTGTTGTATCCAGATGTAGCCTACATTATTACAAACTGAGACAACAGCCTTATTTCATTCAGAAGATACAATGATTTACTGTGTAACTGTCAAACAACTAACTGAGGTCCATAAAATCGTTTATTCCTTGCAGGACTATTGCATTAGAAAATCTTATGGTTTCAATAAAATGCCCCCTCTATTTTTGGTTTACATTTGACTGCTAGCCTGACAGACTCAGTGCATTATTGATGTTTGCAGTGAGTGGGTCTGGGGATGAGCACTGTAGCAGTCCTTAGCAGTCTTGTCTCTATGGGGCTCCTGTCTCCAGTCAGTCAGACCCCCCTCAGGGCTCTCGTCCTACACAGTCCACCCAGATTAGGGAGGGTCGGTGAGGACAGACCCATCCCCTCTCCTCCCCCCTCTTTCTGACAAGCACATCTGCCACGGGAACCCTACAGAGGGTGAGCTCACAGAGGATTCCCAGTGTTTCCCCTTATGTCTGAACAAAGGAGACATGAGGAATGGTAGGCCCTTCATCAATGATCTGCCAAGGCAGACTGATGCGCCCACTCAATGGCTTAGAATGATAAGAAGGTGTTGAAGATGTCCATGGCCATTTGTCTGGCTCTGTGTGATGTTCAAAGTGTGTGTCGTGTCGCCCTAATTAATCCCAAGGTTAAAATCACTTATTTTTGATAAAACACAGGGGTAGCTCATTTTCAATCAGATACACTGATCAGAATATCAACTAAGGATGTTCAAAGTGTCCAATCCACTTTGTTCTGCTTCTCTTCTAACAAAGGAGAAACTAAAGGTGTCTTTTTGTTGCTTGACAAGTGTTGGAACCATAACTCGGTCATGTCTTTAATTTCACATTGTTGCTGACGTGCTGAAAAAGTTAAGCTGCAACTGAAAAAAGTAACTACTAAATGATCTTCACCTTTATTTGAAAGAATGATGCTGTTGTTTTGGTTCTAGTTTTCAACATATTTCTGCCTGGTTGTGAAATCTGCCTATCCACTTGCAGAAAGGCACTGCAGCTCAATCAAATCAAACTTAGTAGTTTCAGACCAAAGTCAAACCTGTATTCTATAAAATGACTGGCTTCCAAATATAAGACAGCTCTCACTGATTGCAGGTGAACACAAGCAATTCTCACCGATCGTAATGTGACAAATTCTATTTCACAGACGATTAATCTCATTCTGTACACTTTACTGTAAGAAAAATACAACGGTGATAAAGTGAGAGAGATGCGTGTGGTTAACGTGGCGGCACTTCCCCTCTCGTCATCTAGCAGACACTAAGACCGGATACTTCCAATGAGAAAATGTCATAAAAACTGGAATAATGTGTTTCTTTATTGCTTTCTCATTGATAGTCCAGTCTGGCACATTAGGTTTAAGTCCAAAACTCGTAAACCTCCGGGCTTCATCAGCTAGCGGACACTAAAGGATGGCTCTGGGACTTTTATGTATTTGCATTCCCTTTGCCATGGCGCTCTGCTCAGAGGTGATGTTGGAGATCCAAGTGCAAATGAGCAGCTAGCAAAATGGAGGACCATATGATGGTTTGAATTTGTTGACTTGAGTTATCCTGGTGATATTATCTAGTGGGGTTCAATGATAATAACATTGGAGGGGCAAGCAAGAGAGGCGCTTATTGCAACGCCAACATGAGAGGATTATTATGGCAAAACAATTTGCTCTTTGCTAACATTGACACTGAATCTGGCTTGTGGAAAAACCTTGCCAGTGGGTGTAATTATTATTGGCCTTGTAAAAACAAAGAGGTTGGGTTTTGTTTTGCATTCTTTTCTTTAAATACTGTACACAAAGCATTTTATGTGTCATCACCTTTATTCCCTCTGCCTACTTCATAAAAAACTTTGAAAACCAGAGACAATTAAACATGCACTCTTGCCTATGGGAAATATATGAACATCCCTTAGTAAAGGGTATACCATGTTTGCTGATAATATGAGGTTTGCAACTTTCAGCTGAGTTTCTGCTTGCTGTTCTGAACCATGCTCTCCAGCACACTGATCTCTGTTTCTCTCTGCTTCTGCTTCTTGTTTTACCTGGCTTCATGGGATTTCTGACTTCCTTTGAAATAGCTGTGGGTTGGAGTGATAGAGACCGGTCTCGTGTCTTTTAGCTTGTGTTCGCATGTGAGTGTGCGTGTCTATGTGTGCACACCAGGGTTTTTGATAGATGCATGTACCAGTGTTCATTTGTGTGTGTGTGTGCGCGTGTGTGTGTGTGTGTGTGTGTGTGTGTGTTTGTGTGTGACAGAGAGAGAGTTTGTTCTAAGGCACAGTTTTTGAGGTGCCAGAGGTCAAGAGGCTGGAAGGGAGATGAAGGTTTGGAAGAGGAGAGAGAGACACAGAGCGAAAAACACACAAGCAAAATCAGCCATATGTGGCTGAACATAACTTGTAGGTGTGTTTGTAATTTCCTCTAGCGCCAGATACCCTCTTCGCCAGGCTTACACTAAACACTAAGTCAGCAGAATGAAAAACCTTCAGATGTTCTGTGGCAACACGAGAATGATCAAATAAAGAATTATATAATATTGCTGCCATTCTCGTCTTTATGGTTCCATATAAACAGAGTGGGGTAGACAATCCGGTAGGGTAAGGAAATTATTGAGGTCATTTCACAGTGTGAAGGGGAAGATGGTTAAAGCAAACAGCAGATTGCCTGCCTCATAGGACTGAAGTACTAAGAGGAACATGGGTGAGTTACTGTTTATTACACAATCCCAAAAACCAGTGTGAGCAATCACAGGAATGCACCTGTCGCCTGAGCAATCACACAAAAAAATAAGCATGCATACTCTGTCAATCGCACACTATGATTAGTATATTTAATAAGACATTAGCCTAATTGAGAAGCTAGCAATACGATCTTTTATCTCTTCACTAGCCATCAGAAATCAAAATCCAAAGCCTTCTCAAATTCTCCATTTATCCTCGGGAACAAGGAACATGGGAATGAAACAACAACTGGACAAAGGACAAGACAAAAGAAAGACCCTAACTTAAACACTGGAGAACCAAACACAAACGTAAATAGGTGGAAATATAACATAATCTAACATAATATTAAATAAGGCCCTGTGACAGAACCCCGGTTCTCCAAAAGTTTGGGATGCACAGGAGCCACTTAACTTGGTCGGCGTGGCCAACTGAAAACTTCCCTGACAGAGTCAAGCACACACCTCTCAAAAAATGTTACACATCTGGGCATGCTGGTGTCTGATGCTCCTAGATTGCAATGGCTGGATGCAATGTGAAGGCTCGCCCAGTCAGCCAAGATACTATGAAGGCCACTTTCGAACACTCAGAAGTGAAGGAGTGATGAAGACAGTGAGATTGGCCAGAGATTGCACAAACGTCACGTGATGCTCTTAGCATATGGCGCAAAGTCAACGTAGGGTATTTCTTTCATGAATAAAGAGTGGTGTAATTATTTCTTAGCGTCCAAATTCCCAGCACTGCTTTCCCAGTGATCTCAAAGTAGAACTGGGGTAGAGACAGGCTTTCAGTGAAAGCCCCGTTTTGACTGGCGGTTTAACCTATATCTGATTGGTGCACAGTGGAATGCAAATGTGATACTGAGAGGAAAACGTCTTCAGATCTAATATCTGAGACATGTTCACAGGTCAGGTGTTATAAGAAGACTGATGGATTTGAATAATACTTCTATATCATCTGTTCTCAACCAGTCCTTCTCACTTATGAAGTCACATATACAGTCTGTCCTTTCTGGAGTCCTGCTTCCTTGAAGCACATTCACGTTCATTCATTGGTACGTGTTTTATGTTCAATGTCAAAACGCATTCCCTTCCCTTTACTTGTTCACCCCTTTATTATGTTACCATGAGCTTGCGACCATGAACAAAAAAATCAGGCAAGGAATTCGCCAGCCTTCCAGCTAGCCAGCAAAAAAAAATAACAGGTCTCCTCTCCTATTTAAACCATAAATGGTCAAATGTCAAATGAATGACTAATTCTCCAATATAATACAGTAATAGTTATCCCTAATACCGCACCACTTGAACATGTCATAGCTGTACTGTAGGTGTCCAATCTGAACAAACTGATGGAAGTGCATTTTACAATTCTGTTATATTGCTTCCAACTGTGATATGAGATAATCTTCACATAGAGGATAGTTAAATCTACATGCTGCCTTGAGGATAATTAAATGACAGCTGTGGTTTACAAACTTCACAAAGCAGCCTTTTTGAATAGTTGATTCAGTAGCCTGCTGTTCTTTCTTTCTTTCTTTCTTTCTTTCTTTCTTTCTTTCTTTCTTTCTTTCTTTCTTTCTTCAAGTATATCAAGAAAATAAGCACTGAACGACAGTATCCATGCATCACTTTTTAAAGCTTATTCTACCCTTCACACAGTGTGCCGTATTAATTGGTTAAAGTGCATGACATCCAATGTCATTAATGTTTCCTCCTTGAGTTTTCTGGGCTCTTTCTTTTGAAGTTCGGGTTAATGCAGCTACCGGAGGTATGCGACTGCAGGATCTGGAATGGAATGGTAGACCATAAGTGACTTAATTATCGTCTGGCTGTGGCTTTACCCTTTCAGTGCCTGCCCTTTTTTCTTTCTTTTACCATCTAATCAGTTCTAAGAGACTGGCTATCACTTCGGCCTTGTAGATACCATTAGTGGTCATCCTCTATGTCGAGAACCAATGTACCAAGTGACTTTGTTAATGAACAGAAGGGTCAAAACCTTGTCTGAAGAACTTTGGGTCAACACCTTACATTTTGCTTGACTACTTTTACATGCACCTTATGATAACTTACTGCTTATGGCTTTTAATAACTTAGAATCTGGAAGCTACAACTGAATTTTGTGATACCAATGAATACTATTTATGGCCTTACCTCACAACTAGATTTCTTTCCCTGTCTGAATTTTCCTTGGCCAAAAGGTCGGGATGGAATTGTCATTTAGTTTGAGCAAATGCACCACTAACTGTACATTGAATGTATGAATAAGTTTACAATAAAGTATTGAAGGAGAGATGGCTTCCAAAAAAGCTTGCCTCTCCACTGATTGAAAATAAACTGCATTATTGTCAATATTCAGCCTATCATCTTAGCATGTAAACCATTCAGGTTAAGCTACCACTGTTAAGTGAAATATACTAAGTAGTGAAGTTGATCAAGCATTACAATATGATGTATAATTACAAGAATATACATTTAAAAAAATAAGGATGTCTCAAAGACATATATATGGAGAGACCACACCATCCACATATGACTATCTATCCGTTCCATGCTTTCCTAAAGGGTCGTGTCTAACTTGTCCAGACAGGCGTATGGATGACGGACTGCAGCCAAAGAGGCCCTCCATCAATGGGACAGAGGTAAAGCTCTTGTCACTGGTCCCATCTCGCTGACATCGCTCCAGTAGAGAGCAATGTCCACATAAATAAAAAGACCAGTCAATGCTGACATCACTCAAGCAAAAAAAAAGAACAAGAAAAAAAGAATGAAAAACAGTGAGCTAAAACTAAATTAGTACAATGTGCGTACAGTTACAAAGACTAGACATTCTTTCATCGGTTAGTTTGTTGTACACATTCATCCTCTCAAACGAGTATTCAACAGTGCCTTTGGATACTTCCTAATACACTCTTAAGTACCATACAAATGAAGTTGTCTCTGATATACTGTGCTGATGATTGTAATGTTTCAGCATAACAGAAATTATTTACTTTAATCATCAGAGAGTCAAAATATGTATATTTAATAAAACACAGATTCTAAATAAATATTTGATCACTGTTGGCTTGCCATTGCTTTCATTGGATGCAGTCCACTATTATAATATCCATTTATATTTTGTCCATTGTCAAATTTATTGGTCTAGAATACTGCATCCTCCCTATTGATTTGAGGGGAGGAGGGGGGGGGGGGGTATCTTTGTCAATATTTCAAATGTTTAGACATGGCTTTCAGGATTTGTCCAGAGCATCTGGCTGAACCTGCTCTGTGAAGATGCAAGGCTTTTCATATGCGTCCATTTAAATGATTCTTAGACTCTATTTAGAGTGAAGTGATGGTGACTGTAAAGTCAGAAGGTTCTGTTTGAACCTTTGAGGCTGAAACATTTTAAAAGTGAAACTGATGACTGGTGACTGGTGGTATCATGGCTTCTAAAATCCCTGCAAAAAATGACGATTCATTAATATCTTCAATCACTTGCCTACTCCCACTACAGGGCTAAACTCGATCAGATAGTTATTTTGTATAAATAAAATGAATAAATAAATAATCAATAAATAAAAACATTTTATTTACTTTTTAGTGGTCTCAAAGCGCTTCACACCAATTAATTAATCGCTTCCCTCTAAAAAGAACCTAGATGATATGGCTTGTCGAAATGATAACGAATATTAATATTGTTTTCGCTAAACACCATTCCCCTCTTCACCGATCCATGGGGGCTACAGACTGGGAGTGATTCCCATTCTTTTTCACATAAAATGTTTGATGTGAGTGGATGTGGTCACATTAGAACTCTGGGGTTCAATCCCTCGTCATCAAACCTCAGACCACCTGGTTAAGGATTCACTAACAGCTTATTAAGTCATTGGGATATATTTCAAACAGTTCAATTCATTTGGACTTTTGTTTCTCAGTATCTCATAATCTGATAATGTTATTAGATTGCGCCTGCCTACATACAGAAGGCTGCAAGGCACAAGAGTTTGTGAAACAGTGACTTCATGATATATGTGACCTCTCAATTTTGACAAATGAGTATGAGTATATTGAGGATGTTGTTGCTGCTTTTGGTTACTACTTTAAACATTGTCAATATAATGTTTTCCTAAACCAAATAAGTAGGACACCCAGAAATACATCTGCTCAGTTATCCCTGCAAGCTTAGAACATGTTTCCTCATTCTACCAATTCTTTTGTTAAAATTCACACAGCTGTGACTTCAAGCTACAGCATGTGTTTCGCTGGAGGCAGCCAGCCGGCATTCTTTTTCACGGGGCAAGATAAAAGATGGAAGACATGAGGCTGAACTCTTTGGCTCCTCACTACTCCAATCCTGCTCTTCTTCACACACGATCAGTTTACAATGCTAGAGTAATGTCATTCCGGTTTGGCAGTCCCAGGATTTTTACAATAGCGTTCAATTCCATAACAGTGCCCAGCCAGCCATGAAATACATTTACATTTATCCAAAGTGTATGGATTGGTATAGGCCTATTGGCTGACCAGGGCCAAGGCTTATGAAAGCTTTCTGTTCCTTTACAACATTGAGCTTAGAGTCATTTAATTAGTAAACCCACATTTATCGTTTGTTTTCATGTGGAGCCCAGCAGACATTTTTCCTGTGATGAATGCCACTGGCTAAACTATAATAAGGGTACAAATGCATTTAAATTATTTTTATGCAAAAATTACATGATGCAACAAAGAACCTTTTTGGGGGGTGCCCAGGGTTATAGTTTGTAAAATGTTCTCTCTAAATTTGATATGAATTGTGGAATACATCTTAGGCATGCCACTCAAACATAAGATATGCAGAGTATCATTCTGTCGTTTGAGACGTTCCAGAGTTTAATTCAAGGGATTAAAAAAATACAAGCCTTTAAATAGGATTAGATTAGATTAGGTTATATGTTGTATTTCATGCTTTTTAACTTAGTATAAAAGCTAAACCTCTGCCAAACCTCTGCTCTTGATGGGTTTAGCTTCTGATTTTGAAGTCCAATTGCACTGTCATGAAAGTCATGACAGCAGTCCATGGTTTTAAGTACTGAGTGGGGAAAAGACAGATTGAAAGATTTGAAAACAAATAAGTTTGGCAATTCAACAAATAGTTCATTAACATATAAAATATTCCTCCAAAATGTCCTCTTTCAACAAATTGATTAAAAGGGTCACAGCCTAACCAAAAGGCAGTTAACCAGAATGTATTTTCAAACCTAGTGATATTTATTTTCAGTTGGAGCATTACAGTAATAGCTGTAGTCTGACCCGATTTTATTTTGAATCATCCCTGTTCTGTTACGATAAAGTTATAAAAAGTATTGTTTTTTCTTTTCTAAAGTTTCTAATTGTTAGGTGTTTTGATATTTCGTTTTGTCACTTTAAGAACAACCGGAAGTCAGTAACAGG
>JAVQJS010012900.1:0-11849 GCA_036024795.1 Galaxias rostratus | reverse complement strand
TGTGTGTGTGTGTGTGTGTGTGTGTGTACACACACATATATATATATATATATATATATATATATATATATATAGACACAGATATTGATACAGATATATGTATACAGGGAAAACATTTATAGCAATGTAATCAAACATTACAGAACTTATTACTCATCTCATTGTATCGTGACGAGACAGAACCCTTGAGATGATGGTACATTACTGTATTATCTGGACTTGCTATGATATGTAGCCCACATCATGCTGTCTTAGTCGACCGTGTTGACATGTTGCTCGCGGCATCTAGCCAGCACTTGTTGCTATATCGACAGCCGATCCCCGAGACGTTTGACATCGACAGTGTGGTGCTGGGTCATCTTTCCATGCGTGTCACCACCCCCAGACCCCCAGCCTCCAGGCATTTCCCCCCAGACAGGCTCCTGAAGGCTGGGGTTACTCTGTCCCGTATGGAGGGGGTCCTCCATGCGTCCACTCGGCTTTGCCTTGACCTCCCTGGACTGTGCTGCCCCAACGAACGTCAATGCAATGTGCCCTCGGGCTTTTAATTAGCTGTCAATTAGTGCAAATTAATCAACTCTTCGCCTAATTAAGCAATGCCAGCAAGGGGTTGAAGTGAAGGTGGGGGGAGGGGGGTACTTCCCAAACAGGCCTTTTTGGAAAAGCAATGAGAAAAGCTGGAGCAAGCAGACAACTCTCTCTCTCTCTCTCTCTCTCTCTCTCTCTCTCTCTCTCTCTCTCTCTCTCTCTCTCTCTGTATCAGCATGTATGATCAACTCAGCCTCGTCAGCTCTCTGAGGGAAAGCAAGAGAGAGAGAGAATCATTGAGCAGCAGCGACAGAAACTCTAGCATGCGTATTCGATCAGCTCTGACTATCCCCTCTGACACTGAGTAAGTTACATCCTGGAAGAGGGTACAAAAAGAGGGAGTGGGTGACCGTTTTAAAAATATTTCAGAGAAATTCATGTTGTCCGTCCCTGATGTGCTTTCTCCCTGACGTTGTTTTCTATGGTGTGGTGTTTACTTTATTGTACTGCACGAACTATACCCACTACCCAACCAATACGGAAAACCCTATTCTACAGATATTGAATTTATTCGTTCTTTTTTTTTTTTCTTTCATCCTGGTGTCCAGGTAATTGTGTGTATTGCGGAACCCAGTAAGTTGCTGCACGAAGAGATGCGATTGTTGGGCTAATTTAATTAGGCTAACAAAATAATTAAAAAACCATATCACTTTAGGATTTTAGAACTGGACCATCTGCTTAACTCGATTTCAAGCCTTTCAATAACTTCTCAAAGATTCCCCAAAAATGTGACGGTAAGGTGTTTGATCGGAGTATTCCTGCTGGTAGGATTATGCAGGGTGAAGTCTGGAGGTGTCCCGACAGAGCACAGTGTTGCAGTGTGAATATCTAATGTTCAAAACCAACAACAGGACATGAACCACGTCGTTCAAAGGGCCAAACCTGCCATGACTACAGCCTACATGCTCAGTCAACATATAATATATACGTGCGTATGAAATGGTGCATCGTATAAGGCGCAGGGCTCTAGGCGCGATGCAGAATGGCTTTAGCACTCAGTGGTGATCCTTCATTTTGATTGGAACGTGATAAAACGTCTTACGAGAGGCAATCGGGAGAGGGCGGGACTAATGTACGGCCGTGTTCCTGGGACCACCCCTTGCGAGGCCCATTATCTCGTGACCTTGCAGGGAAGTGGAAGTTCTTTACGGATTCATTATAACAAATAGATGTCAAGCTTTTTCAATCAAAATGAGGGAAGGATATATTACTATTCATTGCAGCTAGGGGGCGGTTGTGTTTGCCATTGTTTGTGTGTGTGTGTGTGTGTGTGTGTGTGTGTGTGTGTGTGTGTGTGTGTGTGTACGCGCGCGCGCGTTTATTCTTTTGTATCTGCCCTTGGTGTGCCTAAGTGTATGTGTGAGTAGTTCTTGATTTGAAGGTTATACGATGATTAAATAGTCATTTCAGGTAACCTTACCAAATATGTACAAATGTAAAGCCAAAAGGTATGATAAAGGCATGACATAAACAATTACAGAAAACTCTGTTAATATATTTTAGGGCCCACATTTGAACACATCAGATTTCAGAACTGCTGGTGAATCAACAGCTTCTTCGAGTTCCTCCGTGTACACTATATGACTTCTAAATTGCCTGCGGAACCTCAAGTTAAAAAAACACTACCAAATCTACCTGTTGTAGGCTAGGTCGTCATTTCACTGAATATGCCTAACCTCACTCATTTACAGGGACTAAACTCAAATCCGAAGTCTGAGAATTGTTTTTAAATAAATACATTGAGATGAGGAGAAGAGAAAAGAAGAAATGATAATTACAGATACATTTCTCAACAGCTGTTTGCCGTTTAATCTACATCCTTAGATCTAGTTAGTTTTGATGTGCAACCCAATCTACACGAATGACTGAACTAAATCCTGCCTTAATCTAGAAACCTTCTTTTTTAGACCGCCACTCCACTTCTTTCCTATCAGTAATCACTTTTTGCATAGATTGATTTTTTATTTTATTTAAATTTTGTTTTTAACCCAGAAAATCTGAGGTTCCCGTCCATCAACACGCGCAACCTCTGTAGAGCATTCGCGACGGAGAAAAAGGGGGATTGGAAAAAGAGAGAAAAAAGGGTGGGAGGGGGAGAAACACGAGGGAGAAAGGAGCCGCTTGTAATTGGCAGGTCATCCTAAGTCTGAGCAGGGCGTTAGTGAAAGGACTCATCCCTTGTCATTAGCATATTCTGATAGCATTGATTTCTTCATTAATGACATTTCTAACCTAATAGCTTGTAATTACTATAACCGACCATTCAGTGATTGCTGCAGTAATATTTTTTTTTTTTGATTTCTAAGATATTAGGTTACCTCAATTTGAACTTTTTATGACTTATAATTGGCTTCGCATGAAGATGTATATGATCGTTATGCATTCCCTTTTTTGAAATGTAGATTTGTGCTAGTTCACATGCATCAGGGTTTGAATTACTTCCAAAAAGACCACAATCCCAATAAAACAATTCCTGACCTGTTTCGACCTCGCGTTTCACACAAAACGATACTGGACAATATTGAAACCAAAAAATTAACTAATGGCCTGTGCAGCGACTTGCACGTATTAATAGCACCTAATTTTTTCGTTTTATATTTATAGGCAATACATAACAATAATTAAGAAATTTAAATAATCGCATGCAACGTTTTACATTTCACTTAGGCTAAATAAACGAGTTGACACTGTAAACTTAAAGAATAAATAAATGTAGTCCTCATTCGAGATTTAAGATTATTTAACATGCTTCGGCTAATTAGCAATTAAATGAATTAGCTAATTTATAATTGATAGAACATCACTATTGCTTTGATCAGAACGTGGCTTGTCGCAATGTTTACATTGTTATCTGAATTTTGCCCAGTACAGCTTGTAGGTCAAATTTGGCATTTATATGTTAACAAATATTTGTCATAATAATCTTTTCATGTTACCACAGAACGCATGATTTAATCTGCTCTGTATGATGCGCGGATTACAATCCTAGCCAGTGATGTGAGTCGCGTCCAGCTGTCATGTTTGAGGGCCTTTGATTTTCAATGCGATGGTTTTCCGTAGTCTCGAGAGATCAGGTATTCGTGTGAGCCGGAGAAAAATAGCAGGTGGAAAACAAGATAGCCTACTGAGAGGCTAATAACGGATTCCGTCGGTTGATCTTTATAGACCTTTAATTTATTTGATGTGAAATAAATAAATACATTTGTATTTCATTTGGATTATAATCACGTTGTTAGCATCGGAATCACTAAAATATTTTACAATTTCACTAAACCAATTTTTCCAATAATTGTTCACATTCTCATTCCATAATTGTCCGTTGCCGAGTGATTCAGGTCATCCACGAGACGCGCAAAAGGGAACAGTTGCCCGTAATGCATCCGTGATGCTCAGGAATTCCGAATAGCTTCCTCGCAGCTGATTGGCTAGATGGTCCTGCCTCTTGTTGGACCTGTTGGATAAAAACGCACTTCTCCTGTTTTTCGTTGTAGACCGCGCTCGCACTATAGGCGACTGACCCGTGAGACGTTGCTGAATAGGAAATAAATACAGCAGCCACCATGACAGGTAAAGAAGGATCTGTTTTATCAGACACTTTGAACATATCGAAAACAACTGTGGCTAGCAATGGAGGGACTAACACGCTCAACCACCAACAATCGAAGAACAGCGCCACGCATCCGCCCAGATGCACTGGATTCGGGATCCAGGAGATTCTGGGGTTGAATAAAGAACCGTCTGCGGCCCCGAAGAGAGCCTTGGAGTCTCTCCCTCACGGGGCGCACCTGCTTGCCGCCAGGTCCATGTTGGGTCCCGCTGGTCTGGGAGTTGGTATGGGGTTAATGGGAGGGATACCGTCCTTCTATAGCCAGCCGGCTTTTTTGGAAGCGATTTCGGACGCCCAACACGTTCACCTGCAGCCACATAACAGATCTATTGGACCTGTGGACGTTAGCCAGTCTGCCAGTTCAGGTTGGTTTCAAAGGCCTGACATTTTGTAGGGATATGAGTGTTCATATATCGTTTTCCCTGGTGGTTATTAAAGAAATGTTACCGCTGTATTTTAGCTTTATTTTTTGTTAAGTAGTCTTTTCCTCAGTAGGCGTTATTAGCCCACATTTTCACCGTTGTGAATTAATTTAGTGTTTCTTGATTATGAAATAATCAGGATAATTATGAAATATGTTGCCAACCGGATCTTGTTAGATTTGACCTATATTCATAAATTCACGGATAGACCGTGTCTAAAAATAACAGCAGGAAACATTAATTAAGCAAAGTGAAAGATGGCTGCATGACAAATATTGTGCAGGGAATCATCAGATATTACAGCAGGCATAAGGCTAATCCTGTACAGCTTTCAAATCCTAACAAATCCATTTTTTTTATTTACAGATTCTGATGATTTGTCATCAAGTGAAAGAAAACTCTCCAAATCCTCAATACATCAAAACAAGAAACGGAAGAAAGGACGTCACCGGTAGAACATGAGTTGACTGTTGTTCATTGCTTTTTTTTTTTTATTTTTTGTACTTTACTGACATCTTTCAATTACATATTTGTCTTAAATTAAATTTGTTTGTCTTGGTTTGATACCAACCATTTATGATTTTTTTTACATGCATTTAAATTGTATCTTAGAGTTTGCTTTTGTTTTTAAAAGATTCACATTTGTAATTGGTCACACTTTGATTTGTTTACATTTTGAGAAATTGTGTGAAAAATTAATATGATCGAAAAGTTTAATCTAATTTAATTAGCCAACTAATTAACCTTGTTAAACAATGATCGTTCTTCTGTTGAATAATGTTGTTATCAATGTTGCTTTTTTTAATGAGGAAGCAATATGACAATAATAGCAATTCTCAAGCAGTATTTGTAACTTTAAAAAATGATCCGCTTGTACATGACATACTTTGTTTATTTCTTAGGAGTCAAACAGTAGTTTGCTATTGCATATGGCCATGTAAACCAAATTTAAACTGAGATATAAAAGGCCGTTGTAGGACATTTAGCAGGTTAAAAATGCCGGTATAAGACAGGCACGTTCACTCTTTTGTTTATTCTGTATATGCAGGACTATATTTACGTCGTATCAGTTGGAGGAACTGGAGAAGGCCTTTAACGAAGCACACTACCCGGATGTGTATGCACGTGAGATGCTGGCCATGAAAACAGAACTACCTGAAGACCGAATACAGGTGATGTATTATTTTAGGGTTTCCTTTGTGTCCTATGTTGCCGTTTATATTAGCTATTTATTACATAGCCGGCGAAAGCACGCGGGTGGCAAATTAGCATATATGTTTTATTGCATCTAATTACTAATGTGGATTAAAAAATGCTCAGTGTTTTTGCTTTTGTTGGTGATCTGATGGTAATTGTCGTATGAACAACCTACATCATTTAATCATGGTAAAGTAATCCTTTTTTCTGTCAATTTGTTCTGTCATTAGGTTTTTTCATATTGCCATTTGTTATATCATTAGGTTATGTTTTTTGCCCCTGTTTTAAAATACGTATTGACTACATATCATCTTTAATTTTCCTTGATGATTTGTGGACATATTTCTTTATTGTCAAGCTATTTGTGAGTTTATTCAAACAAATTCGTTTAAACCGATTTGAACTTGTTTGACTTGTTGACTAGCTCACAAAATTAGAATACCATTTTAGGCTATAGCTTACATTAACAATTTGCAACATTTGCAGCACTGTATGTAACCCATTTAATCAACTACATTTTTGGACTTATTCAGAGACAAAATATTTCTGAGTAATAATTCATATATTGGCCTGGGATTACGTTTATAAGTAGCCTACCATGACAGCCAAGGCTCGAATATAGCAGGCCTTTGTAAATAGTATAGAAATGATGGGTTTTCGAAGGGCAGTGCCGTAAGATTTTTAAATTCAGAAAAACAAATATCTTTTAATATTTTCAAACACAATCAAGCGTGCAGGACAGGTGACCAAAGAATTAAAAGCTGGGTGAACGAATTTAGGCCTATACATAGTCAATCGCTGTACAAAATGGCCCCACGTAAGTCGATCAATGATGCTGCATCTTTGACGGAACAAAGACACCACCAAGCATCCTCGCCAGAGCAGATAATCTCTCATCAGGCTCAGTTGGATGTGAAACAATTTGTTCTCGAAGAGGAGCGCTAACGACCTAATCAAGCTATCAAGGCGGAAGGAGATTACTGGGCGACCTGCACCATCCATCTGCCTGCGCGCCTTTTAATTTCGTTCTCATTACTAGCTCCTCACTTCTCAAATAAATAATAAAGGAAATAAATAAATAAACTCGTGGCCCCTTCCAATCCTAAATAAAATTAACACCCAATTTTCTCATCGAGTGTAATTAGTTAAATCAGACGAGCATGCCTCGTTCCAAGGGAGGCTGTCTCGAGACAGCGGAGTTCAGATGAAATAACTACATTGAATTTATTAGCACGGGTCAATAGCGCTGCTCCCCTGAGTCCCGCTCGTTTAATTTCCCGTGATATTTCCCCGCCTGTCCACCATCGATTGGGCTCGAAATTAACTTATTTTTCAATCAGCCTGCGCGTGCCCTAGGGGTCGCCTCTCCTCACAGCTTCCGCACCGCTTCCTTTGACGGCGAGAGAAGCAATTTCTTAAAAAGAAAAAAAAACGAAAAAACCCCCCGATCATACATGAAATAAGGGCTATCATCAGAATTACCAGTAAAAGGATTTGGAAACGCTTTTGATAGTTTTCAATTTGATATCGGGCCAATCGTTCCCACCTGAGCCTTCTCACAGTGGCACCACTTCTTTTTTTCACTCTGCTGAGGCAGTCATCAAAAGTGACCAGGCAGACACCTAGGAAGTCCGTTGTTGTGCTACGAAATCAATTTGGCCTCTGGCTCAACTGACAGGCAGATACAGCCAGCGGCTCCAAACCCTCCGCGGTTCGCTGTGCCAACGCGTCCATTCGCTATTTCAACGAAGAGGAGTCTTGGCAGGGGAGTAAGGGGATCAATTATTATGTCAACAATCATAGCCTAATTATAATGTCAATCAAACATAGGGCCAATAGAGAAGAGGTATGACAGGTGCAGGTGGGCGGGATCATTGATCAGTTTTAGCTGTACCAAAACGCATGACAAGATACCTCAATGCTGACGTTATGCGACTACTATCAGATGTGCTAGGGAGGGAGACACATTAAGAGATGCAAATAGCCATGCCTACCGAGCTCAGTTTTCATATTTTAACGAAAACACACATATTGTTACATTACATTATTTTTTAGCAGACACTTTCAATCCGAAGTCATATACATTTTTGGGCTTTTATTAAACAAATAAACAACACAAGTCATGCAGATAGAACAAACACATCCCCGACCCAATCACCTAGGTCCCAGCCAATAAAGCGCTGTGTTAAACATCCGGATACAAAGCAGAACCATTGCCAGCCTAACACGAACAATGTCAAAACACTAACAACAACTCAGCGTGTCAAAACGTAGCCAACGTACGTGGCACGTCGCACGTCACGTGCCACATGCTCCGCGTGAAGCGCAGGTGGGTTGACCGTGTCCGTCTGTGGCGTTCCGTCCAGGTGTGGTTCCAGAACCGCAGAGCCAAGTGGAGGAAGAGAGAGAAGTGCTGGGGCAGGAGCAGTGTCATGGCCGAGTACGGCCTCTACGGAGCCATGGTGCGACACTCCATCCCGCTCCCAGAGTCCATCCTCAAGTCCGCCAAGGACGGCGTCATGGAGTCCTGCGCGCCATGGTTACTGGGTGAGAGTCCTCCTCCCGTGTTCTGGAACCTTGGGGCCACCGAAGGATGAGTGCATGAGACGGGTTGCCGTGGCAACGGTGAATCGTAGTGTAACCCCGGGTGGCGGTCCCTATGGCAATAGGATGGTTCGAAGTGATAGTGTTGAATTCTTTTGGGATTGCTTTCGTACCGTTATCTCAATACATGAAATGGTGAGAAATCCTCCTTCGAGCAGGATGTACACACATTAGACATAAAAAAGTAAGCGTGTTTTTTTAATGACAATATAGCATTTGGAAATCTTTTAGTTTGCGATGCGAACTAGAAAACACAACAAACACATTAAACACTCTTTAAGATAAAAAAAGTCTTCAAACTTGTCAGAAGTGTAGTTCTCTGATCTACTTCAATACCATCTATCAATTTTTCCACCAAAGTGCTTCTGTGTCACAGATTTTGATGAGTTTCTCTGTAGAGTTTGATAGCTGTTTCATTCTGTTCATTATTGTCATGTACACGTTAGTTGGCTGTTATTGTGTCTCTTAACCTCAGACGGATGAGAAGCCCTGGCAGGGTTATACATCCTGGCTTTTTGATATGTGTTCATCATGGCTCAATCCCTTTACTGCCTACTGCTTGCACACAGTGTGTGGATATTATCCATCGAATCGTTCCCTAGAGTAGAAGGATAATGCCCCAGAATTTTCAAAAAAGAGCAAAAAAGTGTTATCTTAATTAGAGGTGCCCCAGTTACAAAAGGCCATTGGTGGAAAGCCCAAACAAGCCATTCCTAGTTTTTTTGTACGTTAATGCCACAAGAAAATAAACAACCAACTAAACTAAAAGTACACATACAATACATTCCCCTTCGACAAATGAACCCCATATCCTAAATCAGAACTATTTCTTTGCTTACTATTTTCAGTTCAAGATGGCTATCCAATCAGCAGGCGCTATTCTAAATCCGAATCCCCACAATTCTTTGCAGGGATGCACAAAAAGTCCATGGAGGTGACCGTCGGCACGACGACCGGAAACCCGGACGCCGTCAGCCCGCAGCCGCAGGTCCCACCTCCGATCCAGAGGCCAGAGGAAGGTGAGCCGGAGGAGAAGAAGAGAGGACCGGGGTCGGAGGTCAAAACGTCGGCCATTTCTAAAGAGGAGTTGAGGGAGAACAGCATCGCTGCCCTCCGGGCTAAGGCTCAGGAGCACAGTGCCAAAGTACTGGGGACCGTTCCACTGGACAGACCCACAGACAGACAGCCAGACGGACTGGCCTCCTCACAGGAGAAGAGCGGCAGTGACACCCTGTGTCCACCAGAGGACGCTAACAGTCCATAGAAATAAGGACTTTTCCTGTTGCTTTAAAAGACATTGCAGTGCCCTGATTGCACTCATAGGTCTGTGTGGAGTTGAACAGAAATCAGTTGCCGTCTAGGTTTTTGTTGGTATCCTAGGTCTCTCTGCTAGTCTCTCTAAAACTAGTCTTGAGCTGCTCCAGGGCGTTCTCCAGGAGCAGGTTGTCTTCTCTGTCAATATACTCTGAAGAAAACAACGCCGCACTTTTGACTCTTTCCCTGACCTTCACTCGTATATACTGTACATTTTAGAATGCAGAATTTCTGTTTTGTGTAAATAAGAAGAAGAAACACGGTTTAATAATCACAATGAAATGTTATGAACAGCTGATTGAACACGATTATGATTGACCAATCCGGACACTTCCTTCATGTACCGTGTGGGTACCTATATTTAGTATCCTGACACATTAGACAATGTACAGAATAAAGTTACAATATCCTCCACTAAGAGGTCTGATTGAAGAGGAAGAAAATAAAGTACAAGTTGTCATACATGTTCATTTGTGTGTGTGTGTGTGTGTATGTGTGTGTGTGTGTGTGTGTGTGTGTGTGCGCGCGCGCGCGAGAGTGTGTATATATTGAGAACAACAATAGCTGACAGTTGGAAATACATTTATGTGTAGTCCTAAAATGTTTGTGGTTTTGTTTCATAATCTGTACAATACAGAGTTTAAAAGATTAAAAAGATCAGACAGTTTTACATCGGTAGTTGATTGGTTCATTGCGTGGAATCCTTTTCTTCAACAACCCAAAAAGTGGTACATTATAAATGTAAATTGTTATATTGGTAGTTATAGTAATATATTAAAATAATTAGTACATATTTAGTAGTTAAGTAGCTATATATTGCAATAGTTATATAATGGTAGATATATATTCATAGGGCACTCAGAAGCAGTTATGCTTTAAATATCTATGTTTATTATGCGCTTTCAAACCATTCACTGAAAACAACTATGGGCAACTCTTTGATATCCAGGGATTATCAGTACATTTGTTCTGATTGCACATTGTGATGTAAATGGAAGAAGGAAGAGATTCCGTTTAAGTACTCATGTAATCTCAACATTCTACAGTAATTTTGTCAAATTTGTGACACATTGCTTTATGACATAAGGAGATGCATGGAGGTCACTCAACCAGGAAGCTAGCGGGAGATGCCCATATTTGGAGTATAGTCGTCGATTGAGCCAGAATTATGCAGTGACCCGGAGCATTCTGCACGTCTGCTTTTCAAGGGTTATGTAAAATAATCCCACCAAGCAAGCGGCGGGCGTCGCCTAAATCACCTCATACAAACAAACTGCCTCTAGTAACTTTAAAGACAATAACGTTAAGGGGAATCATACCAGCGTGCCACGTCCAAAACATTATTATTATTGTGAGTGAAACAGAACGCTAGTCGCCGGATCACCGGGATTCACTTGCCTTAACGTCAGAGAGCTGGTTATTGTCACTTCATGCTCTAAATATTCCCTAAATATCTCGAAAGTGGCCCGACGCCAGCACTACTTGCAGTAATCCGTCGCGGTTGAGAGCCTTCAATCTCAGATTAAAATATGGGAGGTTTTTTTCTCCCTGCTTTGGGGACACAGAATAAAAAGCCAAGAAAAGTCCCAGCAGATGAAACGTGCGGCCTGTACTGTAAGTGCCAGTAAATGCTCTGGCACTCCAAAAGCCACTCACTGAAACGACTTATCCCTAAACGTTTTGATGCCTGAAACCACTGATCTTGAGCTGATCAGCTTTAAACGTTCAATATCCTTCTTAAAGGATCGGATAAAATTTAAAAAAAAATTCTTCTTCTTCACATTAGATCCTTTAAAATCTAAACTTATACCATGAAATGAGCTCTATAGCAATATCTCATGTGTGTCATCCTACCACTATCCAACTAAAGTGCCACTATCAAGAGAGCCAAACGCTCGAACCAATCAGCCTAGCCAGCCTGGTGCGGCTCTATCATAGGTCCCAAAGGAAACGTAGACTTTAACTAGTTCCTAATGAGATCAACAATTGAGCCTTATTTCAATTAGACAGAGATAGTTATTTCAAAGAGGGTGCTGGAACCGACATTAGTATGCCACTCCACACACACACACACACACACGCACGCACACGCACGCACGCACAAACACACACACACA
>JAVQJS010012866.1:0-12996 GCA_036024795.1 Galaxias rostratus | reverse complement strand
TCTATGCATATTTTTTGTATAATATTACAAGCCCCGAATTATCTAACACCCCCCCCCCCCCCACAACCTTGCAGCCGGCAGATGTGACTACAGTCTCTGCGGAAAGTCAACCTGACCTGACTCAAGTCCGGGTACTGAACTAACGGCACTTGAGCCTGGAAAAACCCAGGGCCAGCCTTCGCTGCCCTCCATTCAGTCAGTCATTCACTCATTCATTCGGCTGTGGGCAAAAACGAATCAACCAGGTGTGCCAGGAAGTAAGTGCTGGCCCCCAGAAGAAGAAAGTGAAGAGAGGCGGGTAAGGAGTGGGAGGAGGTAGCTTATCGCTCATCAAAAAACGAGATTGATCACTGCACCGAGTAGTTTAGGTGGGGTCTAAATGCCAGGATAATGAGACCCTGCCCTTGGTGCACAGGTGAATCCCGGGGAACTTTTTCCAGATGTTACCTAAGGAAATATCCTTTTTTGACCATCTGATTGTCCGTTCCGCTGGCTTTCACTTCACTACTTTTTCCCTCGGGATATGTGGTTTTGGGAAAGCTCTAAAAATCATAACGCAACACCATGGGAAAGTCAACCAAGACCATTGACTACCTGTAAAAGGTCGCGGAAAAAAATAACGCCTTAACATTTTCTAAGAAAACGAATTGACTGTTGATATTCCCATGTTCTGTGTGGTTCACTGGTCAACAGAAAATTAATGACGGCTAAATATGCTCTGATCACAACACTGATGGCTTGTAATTGATCTCAAACTGTGGCTTGTTATATCAAATTATTTATTGATCCCTGCCGCCCTGTACAATTGATGTCTCCCTCCCTCGCTGCTGAGTTATTGACATTTTTCCCATAGGCCCGTGAAGCACCCCCGTAATCATGGTCCGATATTAACACACTACAGACGCATCAAATACAAACGGCCCATGTTCAGCCCCCCTCCGTGGAGAACTGGTTAAGAACAATCCAGCGTGATTTAAACGCGTGCTCCGGTGTGGCTGACTAAATGCTGACGGTTGATTGACGCGAAGATTGCGGAGCAGTTCATGCATTCCTGCGTTGTCCTGTAAACACAAGGCACTTTTAACTTATGGTTGTCACGAGCAGCAAAAACCACTAACAGACCAGAAAACAATACGTGCACAGTCACAATAATAGCAATAGAACTTTATTGTACAACGATAAAAAAAATAAAAAAAAGTATAATACAGCGATGTATGCGACCCCTTAAGAAAATTCAATTAAAGCAATACTGACAGACAGCCCTTTTTAATCTTGGCCCTCCTTTCCTCGCCAGAGGTAGACATGCTAATGAGGAAAGGACACCGACTCAGCCACGAGCGGCCGGTGTGCCACTTCTAAAACGCCCCCTGGACAAAGTGTGCGGCAGTTTGAATTCACACAACTTTGGACTTCAAAAGGACACGACGGGTAAAGTTTCTGCTGCAGACTGTGTCGACATTTGCCATGAGCCATGGCGCTTTTGAAGCCACTCTCTACTTAGAATTGGGGCTGTGGGGTCAAAGACGGGCAGAAAGGCCTGTGTGGACGGGGATGGCCTGGAGAGAGATTAGCCAGCCCAGGGTGAAAACTCATTTAACATCATCCCGTCACCGTGGAAATCTGTTTCACACCTCTGATGATGGCCGGGCCAACACTGGATCAGCATGAAATACCAGTTTTATTGGCTTATTAAACAAGGGCATTTTTGGTCAATTGAATTTATTAAGCGGGATGGGGGGTATGTTGTGTTTGGTGGCTATGATCCATGTATCCATCCATATACACATCCATCCATATCCATCTATACACACATACTGTAATTTTCCGCCAGAGAATCCAGGAAGAAGTCTATGAACCTTGAATGAAGTCTAGACAAGGATGGTAGAACTCGACACATTGGCAAACTAACTTGGAGAAGCCAGTCAGGAAACTATAGGGCTCAAGTATACATTGAGGGTCAAACAACACATACCAAGCACGATGTTCAAAGCCCTTTCAATTGTACACTGCAGTTACATGTAACATCCAGCCACCACGTTTCAATAGAAACAGTCATGTTCCGCAGACTCTCGGCTAGAGTTTTGCCCTCTCGCCCACAGGGGCATGTGTGAGCGGCTGACTACAATAGAGCCAGCAGACAGGAAAGACGACCCAGTGGCCTCTTTCTCTCCATATAGACAATAATACAAGTGACCCATTGTATAATCAGGAGCACATTGATCCATGGCAGTCTAGCCTTTAGCGCATTTTATTAGCCTCCAAGCGCAGTCTCACACTTGACAGCACCGGGCCATAATGAAAATTTGAACAGAGACAGAGGAGAATAAAAAAAGTGTTTTTTACTGAGAATTTTCAGCTATTGTAGGGATCTGGCCAGAGGGAAATAAAGCCTTAATGACATGATGTTGATGGAATGTCAAGTGTTTACAACTTTAGTAGGATATATAAATCCAAAGGCACTCAAGAGAATCTTTACAATTTCCTACGGCTCCTATTTTACTTGTCAACATCGCACATTAATTTAACAGCACATAAAGGGGAGGAGATCGCTATACATTCACATAGTTCAATACAATCCTGATTGGTAATATTTTATTTGTCATACAAACGCACACAAAAAAAACAACAATATAGTGTTTGCAAGGTGTGAGTGTGCCATGTAAGTGTGTTTCTGGGGTTGTGTGCACGGGTCTGTGATTAAACGTCCAATTCAAGACATGCTTTTTGGTGTAAAGTAATCCACATCGGGCTGAGAAATAGTGCTCGCCGCACACCGGTGTCCCAGTGCAGATGGGCGCAAGTGACATTGGATGTTCACACGCAAGCCCAAAAAATCACATGCTCAGCTGATATGCATCTTATGAAAAAAATATCGTTCATCGTTTTCATCTGGCTGCACCCTCGGTTCCATGACCACGGTGTCACACGGCTGCGCGCGAAATGAGAATAACGCCGGGATGGGGCCTTGATACATGAGGGGAGATAAATCAGCATGGCTACGGAGAGAGAGAACAATCCTGGTTGGGAAAGAGGGCAACACCAGGCGGTGCGGAGATAGCGGCTTGAAGACGGTAGGAAGCGAAAAGGCAGTAGATCAAGGGCGGGTGTTGCTGTGATCACTGCACCAGCCTCTGATTCTAATTGAAAAGGTCCCTGTGTTTCACTCCCACTATGGCGCACGCTCAGCTGCTTCTCCTGTTACCACTGCGAGAAAACGATTTCGCTGTTCTCGGGGCGTTGATTGACACCGACAAAATGAATTGCTACATTCAAACACGCTGATCAGCTACGTCAAATGTCTGATAAGATTGTGGCTTATTTTCTTATTTTTGGAGGGGGATATTTCCACCATCTGAAATGATCCTTTATGAAGCGTATATTTAACTCTCCATAAGACATTTAATGTTCGTTACCAACCTACGCACATGACAGGCCTGTCAAAACTCAGATAACCACCCGTAAACTAATGTCCATGACAGCGTTTTATAACGGCATTGACAAATCTGTTTAAATTAATATATTTTTCTTTCACACGTGGAGTTACATCAAAGGAAAGATCTGCCCTCCAAGTCTGCTTTCCACCCAGCTGACCCTCTTGCTTATTCATTCGTAGGAGGTGGCAGCAGGCGTGGGCAGGGTCGACCAAAAAAATCAAATAAATAAATAAACAAATGTGCTCGCTGTCAGCCCCGGGCTCGAGTCTTATATCGATAGACTTTGTAGTGTCCATCTTGGCGGAGTCCACTAAAGGTCAGAAGCTGCATTGCTTAGCAGCTGGTTTGCATCTGATTCCCTGTGTATTGTGCAGACTGCGTGACAGTCCACCCGCTGTGGTCCCCGAGCTCTCTAGCCATGGCCATAACACTTGTTCAGCCATGCAGACACTGAGCCTCCATAACTCCCCAGCAGCGTTGGAATGGTGAGTGGGTGTTAAAAAAAAAGAAATGTTTTTTACTGACTTTAGCAGAGGCCCCGAGGCATGGTAGATGATGTTATACCCATCCGCCAATACAATGGTCTTGGGAGAGTAACGCAATGAGAGTCAAGTAAATTTTCCCACAGTTGGAGATAATACTTGGCCCAATTAACAAACTGCAAACATATTCCCTTGACACCTGTTTTTGTATTGTAGATAATATGGAAAGACAATGCAGTAGTACAAGCCGCAGCTATTCCAAAATTGTTCCTCAAATGAAATAATCAAATTAGGGCCAGAGTGTATTCAGCCACTGACAACAAAGAAAGCAGTGGTTGTCCAAGTATTAGCCCCCTTATCTACCAGGAGCGTTGAGTCTCCGTTTTCCTCACGTTAGTCTTTTTCACGTGTTGTCAACATTCTCTTTATTTCAGGCTTCCATGTCATTGGCAGCCGAAAGCAGATGTCATTGTAATCCAACTCAATTCAAGTAATTATCTGCTGTCGAAAATCTCACGGTATAGGTCTTTCCACCTGCTCAATGTCACGCAACGTGTAAAAAAGGGATGGCGTTCTGGGCAATTATCTTTTGCTCTGTTTTTTGGAGCATATGGTGACAACAAATGAGAAAAGCTAGGCGCTCGGTGAAAAACTAGGCACACGGGGGAACCTGCCCAATTACATCCCTGTCAGTCATTATCCGTATGAACAAAAAAAATAAAAATTTGATAAAGCATATAGCAATCGTATTCCTAGATAACCTCGCTAACTACAACACGATAGAGAAAATGTGCTGTTGTTACGTTGGCCGAATCACCTCAGCTTCTAGCTGTGCCGGGGCAATGTACTGGAGTGTGGGAGTGAGTGAGCGATAACACCGGCATTCCTTTGGGGGATAATCCATGTTGTGAAATTGTAGTGTGGTGCCAGAATATCAATCCCTCCCCGCGGTCAAAAAATAAAACGAGCCTTTGGAGTCCCTGGCTGATATGAGCCCGTCCACTGTGTTGGAGTGATGGGAATAGCTGGGGGACAGGCCAGTAGGAGTGCTTTAAGGTGTACACCATACAATGGTGTACACTAGTGCTACAGGGCTTTAGCAAAAACATCCCAAGCTTCACAGCGCAACACACCTTTTAAGGGGACCGTAGCCTACATATGAAAGGCTGCTACTTTTTTTTGCATGGATTCCAAAACGGTGAGACACTTGCGTTCAGCACCAACCAAGTTAAAGGGAAGCACAAAAAGTATCATACTTTTTCCTTTGTATCGAACTCGTTTGTTTGCCTAAACTCGGGTTGTGAGAGAGCTCTTTGCAGGAGGTCAACGAGTCACTGCCAACCACATCAGTCCAAGTGTGGGCAAGAGCAGACTGAGCAGGGCGGTCGAGGACAGTTCCCGGAGCAAGCAGAATACTTTGGAGGTGAAAACCTCATGTTAACCAACAGGAACCACATGAAAAGCTGGAGTCTGGCTGGAAAACCTCTGTGTTTAGAGGAAATGACCTTTGGCAAACTGAATGTGACTCAGCTGTAGCTAAACCGCCTCCAGTGTCAGCTTGTTTGTTTAACATCACTTCCGAGCAGGGGGCTCAGGCAGAATGTTCTTCTTCTGGGAAAGTACACACATACACACTCTGAAGTATGTGATATACACCAGGGCATTGGGAATGTTGGTAGGGGTTATGCTTGAGAACAGTGTCTGGCCCAGAGGAAGATGTCTTGAGAGTGGGCTAAGACTTCCAATAATTGCATCAGCTGAACACCCATGAGGCTCACCAAAGTTCACTTATTGTTTCATTGTATTCCAAACAAAAAAACAAAATTAAGCCAAGTGTTTCCGCTATACCAAACTTTATTCTGGTTGTTTCTTTATTTAACAATACACTTGTGCAGGCAACGATTGAGACTGCCCGGAGCAGACTTGAATCAGTTACTTTGGGATCAGTTTACAACCACAGTAAGGGATGAAGTACATCTTTAAAAGCTGCTGGTGGGAAGGCCACTGTTGTTTCAACCCCCGGATGTCCACATACATGCATGTTCCCACAACGCAGACCTCTACTCCGATCTTGTCCTTCCTGGCAAGGTCCTCTGGACTACAATACTGCACATTGTGAAGACTTTGTCGAGCTGCAGCTGGCCGAATCATGCGTGAACTTGGCATTTGTGACCCTTTAACTTTGACTTATGTCTATGGAAAACAACAAGTAATACACAGAGGCATCTTTTTGTTTTGCTGCTTACTGCAACACTTCATATTGACTAAGTGGGGGAAACTTGTCTAAGCAGATATTTTTCATGTTTGCAATGTATACAAACCACAAACTAAAAATAAGGTGTGACTGATTAATTTTTTGGTCTGGAAAAAAGGTAGTTGTCAATTTATGCCCCAATGCTGCTGTCCCCACGCAAAATGTTATGCAATTCATAATCCAATTAAGGTTCTGTAACAGTGCTGAGTTTGAGGAATAAAATAAATAAATCAATAAAGAGACAATGGTTAGCTCCAAAATTAGCATTTTATTCAGATGGTCGGGGTCAGAGATGTATAATTTGTATTTCAGTACATATGATTATCAACGAGGTTTCAGACAAAAAACCTTTTCCCAGTCTTAAAGCTGATTCAGTACTTACTGTGTAACGGTGTCGTTACACTCCCAACCCCCCCCCCCCCCCCCACCCCACCCCCTTTTTGGTACAAATTCAAACAGTTGTGCTGACAAGATGGCTGGATGTTTTTTTTTCCTCTATTTTTGTTGCATTGTTTTTACTCATTTTATAGAAAAAATTCTCTTTATCTCTAAACATTTAATGTCACCCAGATTCATTTATTTATTTTAGCGTTGTAAATAAATTTTGGAAATAACATTTTAATTTTTTTTGTCGTTGTGAAAAGATAAAAACATGCAAAAACTTGTTGAATTTGTTGTCCAAATTATACATTTACAAGTTTGGAACTTTTTGCACTTATCCATAGACTACATCAAAATAAAATAAAAAATAAAATAAAAACATTATGTACACACATCTTTTTTACAGTGATGTAAAAGTTTAAAATACCGGATGATGACTAAGGCAAATGAAGTGTACATGGATTAGAACAAAAATACAGTTGTGATTTCGGTAAAATACTACACCACTTCAGAAAGGAAAATAAAAAACCGTATTACGCTAAAAAGTATCATTCATGACTCCCTTTATTTGCAACCAGCTGCATAAGTTTAATTTTTTAGTGAAAAAGTCTAAAAGTCTAGCGTACTGTACAGTGCTGTTTTTCAATTGTTTCTTTCCATCCAGAGCTAACAAAGTTTCCTTAATTTTCTTTACCTTTGTTGTTTTTTATTTAAATAATAATTTTCAACAAACAGCAGTTTTGTGTAATCAAAGAAAAAAAAGCATGTAGAAGCATACCGTAATGTAACATACTTTCATATGTTTAAAATCACTCCAAAAGTCAGTACCATTAAAGCATTGAACATAAAACTAATCATTCAGATCCCAAAAATGTACAAAAAGGCACGTTATATCCCAGTGCTTCTGTACTGTGAAATTCAAGTGTGTCTGAGCGCGCTCAACCAACGATCCAGACATTGACAGTCCACCAATGTTCCCTCCCCCCCTTCAGCGCAGCCTTTATGCCAAAGCCTTCAACAAGCATATGTATGCGTAGACTACAACATTAAGCCTAGGTTGGTAGTTTTTTGAGATTTTTTGAGATTTTTTTTTTTTCTCTGATTTACGTTTCAATTTTTTGTACTTTTCCGTCAATGTTCCGTCACGCTTTCTCAGGGAATATCGGTAATCAGAAGCCGTCCACATCCATCAAAAAAAAAAAAAAAAGATTTTCATCTTTCCTTCTTTTTTTTCTCTCTCTCCTCCTCCTCCTCCGCCTTCCTGCCTCTCCTCCTTTTTTGTGCGTCTCAGTCGTCACTCCCGCCGTACATGTCTGCCAGTTTCCTGAAACGAGGGCCCCAGTCGTTGAGGTAATCGTAGTCCTGGTCTCCCCCGCTGCTGGAGGAGTTGAGGGAGCTTAGGGAGCCGGCGGTGGAGCCGCTGCCTTCGTAGTCGAACACCAGCAGGGAGTCGTAGGGAGGGGCCGTGGGGTCGTTGTCTGCTGCCTTAAGTCCCTGAATCAGAAGCGAGAAAAATAGCAGTTAGCAGAGAAGATTAAGGGCAGCCTGTCGACTAGCCCTGCTTGGTACAGGATGAGATTCATACAACCCCCCCCCCCTCCCCTCCCCAAAGCCAGACCAGCTAATACATATTCCGGTGAGGCTTTCCCTGGTCGCATGTTGAGGAAATCTAGGCCCAAGTCAGGCTCTCGTGTTCCTGCGAGTGTCCACACTGTTAACGGTCGCCTTAAGGTCCGCCCCATGTTTCCAGGATGCAGGATTATCCCCCTTCCCCCCTCCCCTTCTTGATCAAAAGCTTGAGATTGAGCATGACCAACAGGCTCAGGTCTTTAGAGGCCGTCCCCTCCCGGTACCCTCCCTCACCGCACGCACGCACGCACACACACACACACACACACACACACTCACAGATTCTATCCAGTCCCATAATACCATTTGGGCTGGCAAGAAATGGGACAACCAGCCCACTAACACTCCGATAATCTGCACAGCATTTAATTTGCTCCCACTAAATGTCAAACTCCACGGGACTGACAAAAATGTATTCGGTTACCGAAAGGCTCAGAGGAGCGTACGTCTGTGTGTGTTAGTATGTGTGTGGCTGTGCCCGTGTCACTGCAACCCCAGAAGGTGGAGGCTTTCCCACTCGGAAGATTGTGCTTAACATTCCCGGGAGAACCTCGTAGCGGCCTGCTGAGAGGTCCTTATGGATTACTATCGATCCGCAGGCCTCCTTCCTTAACGGGACGTGATGGATTGCTCGCAGAGCGTTGGATCGGTTCCCGGGCCCTTCACCGGGTCGGCCCACCGGCCGTGGGTCCCCTCCTCATCGGCGCCGCCATGGAGGACAACCGAACGAATCGCAGGCACATAATAGTCGCAGAAGAACAAGACCAAAGACAAAGGAGGAAGTGCGCTCGCAAGATTAAAGCGCGCCAGAAATGCACGGTGCTTTTGGCTGCGCCATCTGATATGGATTGAAACAAAGTGGCAGGCCGCTTAGCAATAATTTCCCACTTGTTAGCCATTGTTAAATGTTAGCTCAGGGCGGTGGCGCCGATCATTTGGTGGTGGTGGTGGGTGGGGGGATGACAGATGGATCGTTCATTACAATTACAGCCATCATTGCTCCGCTGGTTCGAAGCCCACTTCGCCTCGACTGACATCGGCGGAGTTAGAAGATTAGCCCATCCTGGAGCTTGCCCTTCTAATTCCATTAAAGCCGCGCTACTCGCCGAGGAGGAGCCAATCGCCTCTCACGGCGGGCAAAGAGAGCGCTCTGTTCTTTCTTCCTATTCTTGGCATCGCTCCCCTGTCCTCGAGGGACAAGCGACACCTTTTTGTCGGAGAAACGTCTGAGGCCATCGCCGTTCATCTCGAAACGAATGCCTGTCCTTCCGAACAAACAAAAGGAATCGCCTAATTGTCTGCTCGGCTAAAGCCGTGCGCGGTCTCCGCGTGCGGCACCTGTGACCGGCTGGGGTCGTGTCAGGTGAGGCTAATTTACCGAACAACACTCTCCTCGCTGGGTGCAGACAAGGGCCTGAATACTGAGCCATTGTTGCGGCGTGAAAAAAAGATGAAATTCCTTGGCAGATTTGAGCAAGGCGCTTCAATTTGCTTCCCTCCTTTTTAATTAAGTGTCAAAGGCTCTGTGGGCATGGGGATCTGTGCCCACTCCAGGCAGCCCCCCCTCCCCCTTTTCCCCCGGTCATCTGCCCCCCCCCCCACTCCTGCTTCGTTCTTCTGGCAGACTATGCTGCTTTGGTAAAGTCTTTCTCAGGCAGATTTAGCATAGCCAAGCTTTGGCCAGACTCAAATCAGGGATTGAAAACAGGCAGACGAGACCGGGTTGTCAGGAATGGGAATGTCTGGGTCAGCGGGCTACGCTCCGAAAAGATTCGGCGGATCTTGTGAAGTAAGGAATATGCTCGCATAAAACCTTCTAGGTTGACCGCGGAATACATTTCGCAACAATTTCAGAGTGAAACGTTCAGTCTCGCACAATATAAATTGAGACGACAACTGCATTAAATGTATTCAGGACTCTTCGTGATGGAGAGAACAGAGAGTGGTGAGGGCTGCAAATAAAAGAGAGGGGCACATTCTAATCTAAAAACATGATAGCGGCGCCAAAAACACTGGGAGACAAGTCCATTTGTAATGCCGTGAAATCCACGTCTGTTGGAGCCGCTGGAAAAAATACAAGTCCTTTTTATTTTGCATTTCTTGCTTCATGCCCGAGTCAATGCTGGCCCGGGGCAAACCAAGAGTATACGTGACTACTGGGCCATGCCAATGAAATGCCCATTTTTCTCCGAGATACATCAAAACATCTGATAACAATGTCGTTGGGCGTGTTCAAACATATTTTTACAGTGACACGAGGCAACCAAATGCTCGCATGTGAGTTTGAATAGGTTCGACCGTTGACCATAGTGGTCCCGTGGTCCCGTAGTCCCCTTTCTTTCTCACGAGAAGGCAGAGCTTCGCTCTTGAGATTTGAGGGGAGGCACAATGGTTGTGTCTCCCAGCAAAACCAAACATCAACCACAAAGGCAAAGTGCAATGCCGTGTAACAGCTCCATGTCTCCCCCTCTCTCTCCAGCCCAGTGTGCGTGTTGAGCAGCCCCCCCACCGGAAGCTTGTCTTGTCTCATAGGCACACAATGAAACGGAGGAAGTGGGCCACGTTGATTCTGCATGGTTTATGGCAATTAACCCAAATATAGTCAAAGAGTTATGCGTCGCCGAGGATATACAGCTGGTATTAAAACCAACGTTGAGACAGTATTTCCAACACATTATGGCCATAATTTCTATGTCCTTAGGGACAGTCTCAAAATATACAATGGTTTATTTTATTACTCTATTATTCAGTATGCTCTTTTCAAACAATTTGTTTTAACACTTTTCCATCCCAATCAGGATTCAGTTTTTTTGTTTGTTGGTAAATTCCCCAAAGCAAAATCTATTATATTTCTCATCACACCAACAAACAATTGCATTGTACAGCCGCCTGAGAACATGACGAAACCTTAAAGGTGAGAGGCCGGATTCGAACCCCTTCCACACTATCCCGTCAGCTCCACATCCCAGAGAGGATGCTCTGAACACAGCTCTTTTTCCCACGCGAGAGTACGTTAGAGACCTATCCGCACGGACACGGGTGTTACTCTGGCAGAGTGCTTGGCCCGGTGCCTACCTCGTTGATGAAGTCTCCGATGTCCCCGGGGTGGAGGGCCGCCGACCGCATGGGGTACTGGGGCTCCGGGTGGAGGGGCCGCTCGTCCATGCGGCGGATCCCCACGGGCTTGATGGCATCGGGCTCTATCGTGTCGGGCTGCTGGAGCTGGCTCAGGTCGTAGTCCTGGGAGGGGAGGGAAGAGACAGATGGGAGTCAGTATGGAGCTGCGTGCGCCCCCTGCGGACCTGGGATCTGGGCCTGGCGCGGCACGCAGGAGCCGGGCCCACACCCAACAGCACATTGCAATTCAGAGAGTCTGGAGGAAAACCGTGTTTCGCAAAGGCACCGGCTTAGGTGCTGTAAAGGTAACTCAAAAGTTAGAAGGCACAATAGTTTCAGGGAAGACGGCGGAGGAGGAGGACGAGGAAGAGGAGGCGGAGGCTCTAATCTGTTTGTGTTTGTCGGGGCCCAAACCCAAGGACAATTTAAAGCGGCGCTAAGTGGGTCCAAGGAGCTGGAGACCCCATCAGAAGTTTCCAGGCCAGGTGTGCCGGGGAAAGCCTGTTCAGGCGACGGCTGGACTCTAATCAGGCCCCAGACACGGCGTGGCGAATATGCATAAGCCCATCGCTAATCCTATTAGCATTGCCGAGGCAACCTGACTAGCGTCCAGTTTTGTGCAGCATCAGATGGGGGGTGAGAGAGAGAGAGAGAGAGAGAGAGAGAGAGAGAGAGAGAGAGAGAGAGAGGGGATGTTTCCGTGCTCCGGTGGTGCTGGTGATTGATCTGGGATGTCTCCAGGATTTTCGTCTGGGCTCCAGCTCCTCCCCACCTTCCAGAGGAATCCAGTCGTGGGGCCGTGAGGACGTGTCAGCGACAAAAAGCAAACCCAGAGCCCACTGGGAAAACACTGTTGTGATGGACCTCCTACCCCTCCTAGTCTGACCCTACCTTGGTCTCTCTCTCTCTCTCTCTCTCTCTCTATCTCTCTATCCGTCTCTCTCTTTCTGACTCTCTCCCTCTCGCTCTCTGTCTTTCTGACACTATCTCTCTCTCTATCCATCTCTCTCTTTCTCTCCATCTCCCTCTATCTCTCCCTCCTTCTCTCATTCTCTTTGACACCCTCACTGTCCTCTCTCTCTCTCTCCCTCTCTCTCTCTGTCTCTCTCTCTTTCTCTCTCTCTCTCCCCCTCTCTCTCTCTCTCTCTCTCTCTCTCTCCCCCCCTCTCTCTCTCTCTCTCTCTCTCTCCTTTTCTCTCAGTCTCTCTACATTTCTCACAGTCCTCCACTTCGAAAATAAAAATCTGAACAAACAGATCGTTATCCCCTCCCTATCGTTCTTCTTGTTCTTTCTTTGGGTCAAAGGGATCCACAACCCAGATACTGCAGTCTCCACGGTGATGTCTCCACGGCGATGTGCGCTATTAAACTATGAAAACACAATGAGATTTCGGCGGCAGCTGCATGAAACAATCTCTCCCTCTCCTTTACTCTCTCTCTCTCTATCCCTTCCTCTTTCTCTCCCCCTCTCCATTCCTCTGCCTCTTTCTTTCTCCCTCTCCGCCCCTTCTTCCCTTTTTCTCTTTTTCTCTCTCCTCTCCTCTCTATCACCATTCGTCTGCCTCTCTCTCTTTCTCTTTTCATATATATAAATCTATGTATATACATATGTTATATATATATATACGAATATATACATATTACTTATGTGAAAATTTTATTTGTTAATAAAAAATATATAATAGTCTGGTAAAATTCC
>JAVQJS010012865.1:0-11424 GCA_036024795.1 Galaxias rostratus | reverse complement strand
CCCCCCCCGCGGCCCCCCGCCGCGCGCGCCCGCCCCGGGCGCGCGGGGGGGGGGCCCCACCAACCACTTCTGTCTATTTTGTCTCATTAAGCAGACTGAGAGCTGTCTAACCACAGGATTTAGGTCAAGTTTTGGAATATGACACACGACTCTGAAACGAGGGCTGTATTTAGGGACTTCACAGTCCTACTCAAACACACCTAAGGAATAAGCAATGAAAACGCAGCAGAAGAGCAATAGAGAACACTGACAAGACGCAGAGGTCCTACTGATCAGGTGCAGCACAGCCTGGTTGTCAAAATCATCAGACTAAAACACAATGACCACTCAAAACGCTGCCCATCTATATCAAAAGTCTTTTAAAAAAAGATTGGAAGACCAAACTTATCAAAGTGTCAGAGATGCTGTGCTTAGAATATCCATAATTATATCTGTCTAGTACCCCACCCTTCTCCACACAAACACACATCCACTGTAGCCAAAGACAGCGAGGGAGCGAGGGATATGACGTACTTAGCAAATTGTATTTGAAAGCCTGGGGGAATAAATAGTACCGATAAAGACTATCCTAATGTGCAGAAATCCATTAGAAATCTCATATTCACACATTGCAGAAATGTCATTACCACACACACTAACGTCGTTTGGCGAGTTCTCTGAACGTTTACTGCCACGGTGATATGCTAACATCAAACATAATGGATTCCCTCACATCTCTCTTTCCGTCCTCCCCTTTTCTTGATTGTGTTCCGATCCAGCGGAGACACTGTTCCAAGGCTGGGGAGGGTTCTCTGTCCAGTGATGAGTGGTGGAGGGGGAGACACGCTGGAGCATGAGTCCCTCTTTCAAGAAACACACTAACATATCCACCACCCTTTATCTGGAGGGGCCTTCAATTACAAACCAGAGCAGGACAGAGTACACTGGTAAAGTAGCATGCATCATAACAACAGCTCATGTTATTCCCTATGAAAGTACAGAAGCATGGCAATTCAAGAAGCAACTCAAGTCCATACACTTGGACTGGAGACCCAAGCGCCTTGGCTACCATCCAGATTGGTGGGATCGGATGTAATTCCTACCCTCTGTTGTGAGTGACTGGTGAAGAGCTGGACAGGCTAACTCCCCTATAAAACCCTTGGAGGTGAAGGAACCCCACGGGAGTAACTTAGAGCTCATTCCACTCAGTCACCTTCACTGGCCTGGCCGGACTGCCCCCGGGCACATCATTCAGCTGTGCCCCCTTAGAGGGGAGCACCGCAGAGCCAGAGGGATGCTACGACTGGACGGCTTTACAAAGCAGGTAGACGGTGGGAAGGGGGAGGAGAGGAGAGTCCGCTTTGGTTGCATACTGGAGAAGCAACATACTTTTTGGATATGGCTGGCCTGTAATTACCAAAGGGCAGAGGGCAGGACAAGGTAGAGAAAACGAGTCAGCACAACAGGCGCTAAGTCTACAACTCCTTATTAAACTGCAACAGGGGAAATTTGTGTGACCTTTCTTACCTCTGTGTAAAGTGAAACAACAGAGAAACAGCATAACAGGGCAGAAAAGGTTGGCTACACCACTTTGCATGGACAGCTGCACGTGCTCTGCAAGACAACTAGTAACCTACCTCCACACTCCACTCCAACCACTGCTAACCTAAGGCTAGTCCTCCATACTCTACTCCCACCACTGCTAACCTAGAGCTAGTCCTCACTCCCCTCCCAGCACTGCTAACTTAGCACTAGTCCTCCACACTCTACTCCCATCACTGCTAGCCTAGGGCTAGTCCTCCACAGTCCCCTCCCAGCACTGCTAACCTAGCATTAGTCCTCCACACTCTACTCCCACCACTGCTGACCTAGTGCTACTCCTCCACACTCTACTCCCATCACTGCTGACCTAGTGCTAGTCCTCCACACTCCACTCTCACCAATGCTAACCTAGGGCTAGTCCTCCACACGACTGCATTGACGATGAGTGGCAGTAACATGGTTTATTGTGAATGCTGAGGAAGATAACGACAAAAGGACACACTTTCAGCCTTACACACCTCATCCCACCATTTATTGAGATGTTTGTACCTTAGGCGCCAAGGCGATATGTTTGTGAGGCTGTTTGCATAAATCATAATAACATAAGTCAGCCCAGCAACATACATCGGTGCTGTGCATTCGTGTGTGTGCGTGTGTGTGCACGTGTGTGTGTGTGTATGTGTGTGCACGTGTGTGTGTGTGTGTGTGTGTGTGTGTGTGTGTGTGTATGTGTGTGTATGCATGTGTGTGTGGAAGTACCCTGGAGAATTGACATGGCACCATTCCCGCCTCGCCTCCTTCTGAAGCCTGACCCCCAGACATGGGGAGCGGATCAATCAATTACATCTCCACTCCAGCAATCAAACAAGGTTATTATCGGGATCGGCTCGCCGACCTGGAAAGGCCTGCCCAATCAAAGGCGGCTGTGATGTGGGGGCCAGCGCTCGCTCATGTGGCAGTAACGCGGAATGGCAGCTCACGCCGTCAACCAGCAAAAGGATGGAGAGATGAGAGGAAAGTGGAGGAAGAATCAAAGGACACAAAGAATGCAAAGAGAGAGAGAGGCAGTGGAAAGGAGGAGGGTGAGAAGGAAAAAGAGAAAGAAAGAGGGGGGGGGGGTATTTTCCTCTCCTCAAAACTCCATTTTCACCTTGGCATAATATTCTGAAGGACTGTGGAGAAAAGAGGAGAGAGAATGGCTGGAACAGCAAATCTTTCCTTTCTCAACTGCAGCACAGAAGTCTTCTTAATGGCGGTATCGAATCATTTCCTACAATGTTTGCTTTATAAGCTATTACAATTTTTTATGAGAAATCAACAATTACATGATATCATACTAATCTCTCAAACACAATCGTTTAAAAAAATGTGTTATTTTTGAGACTGCTTTTGATTAAAATCTTTCCTTGAATTTTTTCTGCCTTTGGTGTGTTGAAAGGTGTTTAACAACACAAGCGGGAACACTAACATGAAAGAAACACACCTAAGATAAAAAAAAGCATTGCACTTTGCATATGATGCAACATTTATAACACTGTCTTTACTGTCCTTTTAAAAAGGTGAAAAAAACCGACAACAATTGATAATAATTGTGCTCATTTATTACTTGCAACAGCCGAAACTGGTCGTGCCATGTTCCAGTTGAGGTTATTCTGTGCCCAGGAGCCCCGTTGTGTGAGTTTGTGTCCACCTTAAAAGACCTTCAAAGCCTTTGGGAGCAGTGGACTCCTGAGGTGTTCTATGACAATGGTCCTTCGTAAACCCAGCGAGACCTCTGTCCATGCTTTGTGTGTCTGTTAGGGGGGTTGCCTTGGGAACTAAGTCTGATTCGATTATGGGATGGATAAACACAGTGAATGGAGTTTATGTACCCTTCATACAAAGACAGAATGGATCCCTGAATGATAGCTCTCATGTGGAAAAACAATTTCAGGTTGGTGAGTGCTGTGTCAAAAGAGAAAACCTTCTTTTTGTAAAGCAAGGCAGACAAATGTCCCCACAATGGCAAATCAATTTAGACTTTGGTCATTTTATTTTTCAGTCAGATTGATTCATGGACGATTAGCTGCAAAAGTAATGAAGGAAACTGAGGTTTGATGTTATATGCCTATCTACATATATTTATATAGATATATGCAACATACATGCACAAATTACTAGCCGTCCCAGCCAGTTCCGCATGAATACCTAAAAAAACAAAAATAGTCGACTGCTAGGTTGGACCATCTCAGTTTGAGGGTTTCATCATATTTGAACGTCGAACAAGACAACGAACAAAATCCAAACACTATTTAAATTTTAACATTTTACCACAGATGTTCTGGACAGCCAAGGTCAAGTGAAAAGGTCATCTATGTGTCCACGCCTGACGAAGCAAAGTAGAGAGCGTGTCCCACTAAAACTATGAGAGGGCACCTAACATGGAGAACTACATCTGGAGGATTGGCTTTCTGTGCGATTCAATAGTGGCTGGAAGACGACTGTCGTTTGGGTTAGCTGGCTACACGTGTTAGCTGGAAAGTAATGGCATGAAGCAGATGCCCAGGTAGGTGTAGTCCAGTGATACATGAATGTTTGCCTTGTATAATGTATCACCTCCACTTTAATGTCTCATCTTCGCTCAATCTCCCTATTTGGATACTAGCAATTCCAAAGTCCTATTAGCTACAGTAGTGATTTATTTGTACTCTGCAAGGGGTCGTTTATGGTCATTCCTCAACTCCGTTGATAATTTTAGCAAGATGCCACTGTTAATCTTTTCACTGCATATCCCAGCAACGTAATGATTGTGAAGAGGGCACCACATAGACTGAACCACACACCTTTAAGACTACTAATTGCAACAAGGAGAAAGATCAGCTATCAATATCCAGGATCAGATATGGCACAGCAGAAGTGTTGCCCACACAAAATGTAGCTGGAATTTGTTCGACCAAAATCTCACCTTTGTTTGAAATGAGACAGAGAAGAATGTGTATTTGAATGGCCGGTGTGAGAGGGGCAAACTTAAGAATCGTTAAAGAAACAATGCCAGGATACAATGGCAGCGCTCATTATACGTCGCCGTGTGGGGTGGAGAGGTAGAGATTAGGTAGCGGGTGCAGAACGGTCCCTTTTCAAAATGCCAACCTCAGTCAGGGCAAGGGGTTTAAATACCACTCAAATGTCAGCAGGAGACCCAAAAGTCAAACTAAATTACCTCCTACCTGCTCAAACTCCACTTGCGGCACTAGAATGTGTGAGTATGGCCGTGTTTCTGCAGAGCAGGAGCGAGAGGGGCTGAGGTGTGATTGTCTGGAGAGAAGGAGGAGGAATGACCTACACGTTGAAGCAATTGAAGCAAACTAATTCTACTATTTTCTACATGTTTGAGAAACACTACCACAACCACTACAGATAAGCAGACAGGCTGCAAACACTACTGATGAACAGATTAGCTACCAATAGAGTACCGATCCACAGATTAGCTAGCGACAGGGTACCGATGAACAGTCTAGCTACGGACAGGGTACTGATTAACAGACTAGATACAAACAGGATACTGATTAACAGACTAGCTACAAACAGAGTACTGATAAACAGACTAGCTATCAACAGGGTACTGATAAACAGATTAGCTACCAACAGGGTACTGATTAACAGACTAGCTACCGACAGGGTACTGATAAACAGACTAACTACCAACAGGGTACTGATGAACAGACTAGTTACCGACAGGGTACTGATAAACAGACTAGCTACCGACAGGGTACTGATGAACAGACTAGCTACGGGCAGGGTACTGATAAACAGACTAGCTACGGATAGGGTACAGATGAACAGTCTATAAAGCTACTGTTATCAAGGCTATACTGCAGGAGGAACGGAGCCATGGGGACATTCCATTTCAACTCATCCCAATGATCATCCAACATATACAAATGTATAAGAGGGAAACCTAGACATGTTGACGCAGGGAAAAACTCTTTGATTCCTTCTTACAAGGCTCCAGCTAGTCACATAGAAACCATCAAGAAATCACCTTGAACTGATCAACACAATTTGACTGGCAAAAAAATAACGGTGCGTGCACTTACACAATAAATCTAATTGTTGGGTGGGTGGTGAGTGCCAGGCCATCTGCCAGCATCAGTGCTCCTCGGCTGGCCCTGGCCGTCTGGAGGGGCCCGGCGGGGAGAGACCGCGGGCCGTTTAGCCTGATTCATATGAACATTACACACTACAAGGGGGAGGCTGGACGGCCAGCTAGCCAATCACTCCTTTTTCACTTACTTGTTTCAAATCCACCGGGCCACAAGTTACACCGTGTGTGTGTTTGGGAATGTCAGTATTTTTGATGGCGCTGGAGTATCTTGGCACAGCAAGGGGTTACACAAACGCACAAAACAGCCGTCCCCAAATACATACAAGCACTCCAAAAACAACTAATCACCAAAATGTTCACCGTTGAACTAGAGCATGATAAACTGGGATGGCTGTTCAAAGGAAATCGTCAAGGTGAAACAGAGCCAACGTGACAGGCGAGGCAGGACGGCTAAGTCACCTGGGAAAGGAGAAGGACTGTCAGAGAGAGAGAGAGAGAGAGAGAGAGAGAGAGAGAGAGAGAGAGCAAGAGAGAGAGAGAGAGCGAGAGAGAGAGAGAGAGAGTTCAATCTGATAGGTCGCTACACAGGACAGAAGCAGAACATCGGAATAACCGGTCAGAACAGCAGAATGGAAATGACTGAAATAGACTAACCTGGTCCAACTGCAGCAGATTATCTAAATTCAACATGTCCAGTGATTAAGAGAAACTAACCTGGCCCAAAACAGCAGCAGATAATCAAAGCTTGAAGCCTGATTTAAATTTCTGTGTGAGCGCATCAGCAAACGTAAACGTTAGTTTGGCGTTTATGCTCACACTGCTTGCACAATGAATTACATACTTCAATAAAAACATGTAAGGACCATCCTGGTGGTAATGTCCTTACATTTTTACATCCTGGTGGCTTAATCCAGATTTGAGCCTACTTGTACAAGCCAAACGCATTGAAAACCATTAATATGATTAACGTTTGAATTAGTGATGGATATAGCCAAATATATTAACGGATATCTACTTGTTTCCTACCCTTCTCAACCAATCAGCGATTGTTTGACGCCCTGAGAACATGCTTGGTGTGACTGGGCTGTTAGTGTTAGGATTCAGGAGGACTCCACGTCAACACGCCAGTGGGCCTCAGTGTGAGCTGCACTGTGCCTGGAACCCCGTCTCTTCTCACCTGCGCAGAGCCCGTAACGTGCTCCTCCACCAGACACGCCATCTTATATGACACTAGGTTAGTTGCTACTAAATATAAAAAAAAAACATTGTGTTTTTGTTTTGATGGAGCAACTTTGAAAATACTTTGTGTTTGTGCCTCTAGATCATATGTGTCAAACTCAAGGCCCGCGGGCCACATCCGGCCCGGCATACAATTATATTCAGCCCGCGGGATCATTTTATATAGATCTATTATTGTTGTTATTAATGGACAAGCGATATGAAGCGTGATAACACACAAACTACAGATCGCTTAATGCAGTGCAACAGCTGCCTTGCCCAACGATAGGTTACACAGGAACATTCCTCCAATAATAAACTGAAGCGTCTGTTGCTGTTTACAACTCTACTGTAAAGTCAAAGCTAGCCCCTAACAATGGCGAAAAGAAAGGTTGATTCTCTAAACAGATCCTTTCAAAACTGATGGGAGGCTGAGTATATGTTTATTGACAATGCCGACAAACCCGTGTGCCTTATTTGTGGAGGAAATGTGGCTGTAATTAAGGAATTTAATCAAATACGCACTTTGCTGACAAACTGAGCGCACTTCGCACTGAGTTCTTACGGCGCTTTGGAGACTTTGAAACACAAAAAAGGAATTTTGAGCTGCTTCGCAATTGCCATCGACGTGGAAACTTCACCTGTACAGATTCAGATGGAGCTGATAGAGCTGAAGTGTAATGGGACACGAAAAGACAAAGTATGACACTGCAGGGCCCACACAGTTTATTCACTTCATTCCTGAAGCAATGCCCCAGCTCCATCTACATGTGGCTCGAACCTTGTGCATGTTTGGTACCACATGTCTGTGTGTGAAGCTGTTCTCAGTGATGGACTAACAAAACAGCACACAGGAGTCATCTCCCTGATGAACATCTCCAGTCCATCCTGAGAATCTCCACAACACAGAATCTTAGACCAAACCTAAATGAACATGTTGCCAAGAAAAGATGCAAAGCATCCAGCTCTCACAAAACAGCACAAGAGCAAAGAAAACTGAACGTTTTGATTAGTTATTCAATTTTTTTGCTGAAAAGCACACATTTTTACTTATATTTCCAAAGTATTTTGGACCTTGCTCATATTCTGAATTTGTATAATTTTGACAAGGGATATTTTTAAGGAGAGCAAAGTATTTAAAATTATATAAAGGTTAAGTTAATTTATTCTAGAATAATATTCCTGTCTGTTTTTATTCATATTTACTTTCAAGAACATTTATGTTTCGCTTTAGCTTGTTCAATAAATGTTTATCCTGTTCGACCTAAAGTGTGCTTTGACTTTTGGCCCCCTGTGCAATTGAGTTTGACACCCCTGCTCTAGATGAACTACTGTAAGCAAATCATGGGATCATAAACCTTTCAGATAAACATTGTTCTCTCTCGTTTTCCCACTCGCCCTCTTAACTCTAATTGATTGTGGTTTGAAAAGAATCTAAACCAATTTACAACTGACAGTGGCAAACAAGCCATTTCAGAGACAAAATTTCCCAAAGTCTTCAGGAAATGTTTATTCTCTATTCCTCAAAGGACCAAACACAGCTATGTCACCGAGGCATGAATGCCTTTGAGTGATGGTGCGGTATCAGCTATACATTGATGCTTGCCCTATGTGAGCCCTAAGTGCACAGACCCTAAGTGCAACGGGCCGACCAACTCCATTACACCCGCATTTACAGGCCAGAAAAATCCATTTAAGAGAACGGCATACAACGTTATACAACAACAACAATCAAGAGCATTGCGAATCCTAACGTGTACACAAAGAGTGCCCCTAATAGATGCAGCTTGAAGTATAGTCTGTCAAATCGAATTCATAGATTAGGTTAGGATATCCATTCAGGATATTGGCAGGGTAAAATCAATTGTTGGGTTAGAAGGATGACTAATCTCATTGGAGGACATTTTACTGGTAGTTCGTCATGTCCCAGCATCGATATACTTTCAATAACAAGTCAAAACTGAAACTGCTTATGGCATTAGGTAGAACCATGGTCGCATGTACACAATACTGACACTGACATGTATACACATATGACTTGCTTTGAAAACAGTACAAATTAATTGGAGAGCAAAAGCCCAAAAAAGACAAAAATAATAAAATTACAGTAGACCTGACTAGCCATCAGTGACAAGGCCGAAAGGTAGGGAGTTTGTTGGTGGATAAAATGTCCTGTGAGCCCACTACATGCCAAGGATCTGCCAGTCTGCAGTATGCAGCACTAAAGCAGCCGTGGTTTTGATACTATTAATACAGATGTATCTTAAGAAGGTCCTCTGTTTAGGAATAAATAGTTTAAGGACAAATTCATTTCCAAACAGAAATGCATGCATGTACATGTTCACTCATTTTTGCATGTACACATTCATTCAGTGATATGTGGCAGGCCTCCTAACATATGTAGAGATACAAGAAACAATGGTGTCATGCAGAGACCACTGTTTGAGTGGATGTGGATGAGCCCTTTGTGTGTGTGTGTATGGAGCCATGTCCTGCTGGGAGTCCCGGCGCAGCGGCGCGGCCTTACCTCAGCAGAGGCTGGAAGATCACGGTGATGTTCCTGGCTCCTGGCTTGCACACAAACTTCATCTCGCCGCCCTCGATCAGGTTGTCATCGGCCCCCCCTGTGCCGAGAGGGAGAGACGGGGAGGAGACACGTCAACCCAGAGACACACACCGTCCCATGTCCCGTGTCCCTGACAGAATGAGCAGTGGGAGGGTAATACTTTAGGGGGCGAAATACTTTATCAACAGTATCCAAACACCACAGTATACACACGCACGCACACACACTCACACTCTTTCCTTCCTGCTTCTACACCGAAGTGCAGGTCCACCCGGAAGCTAACAGGGTTAATCAGAAAATCATTGCCGTGTAGGTCAGTGCACCAGGGCCGACAGGGAGTGGGATGGAAGGAGAGAGAGAGAGAGAGAGAGAGAGAGAGAGAGAGAGAGAGAGAGAGAGAGAGAGAGAGAGAAGCGGGGGCCCCATTGCTCATCACCTCCACTCATCCTGAAGTAAGCCGTATAATTGACAGCAACCAAATCGTCTTCCGTCGTTGATGCCAGACAGGGTGCCGTGCATGCATGTGTAAATGTCTTTGTGATTAGGGCTCCATTTGAATGTGTGTCTGTTTGTCTGTGTGCGACTAGCCCCAACAGTCAATGAATCTGTGAAAGGGAGGCAGGGTGGTGATAATGCTGTTCATTTGAATGTCACAACAACGGTGATCATAACCAGGGAAGGGTGGCCGTGTCAAAAGGGACAGAGTACACGATAGAAAAACCTGCAACTCGCATAAAAAAAATGCCAAAACAAAAATGTAATAGCCAGACGTTGCATTTGAAACATTTGAAAAATTCTGTACTCGTTTCTGAGAGTACAGAATTAGGACCAAGAATGAGCAATAAATGCTGCATCACGTTAGCCCTCGGTGGTATCTCTAGTTGGACACTTCCTCAGGCTTTAGAGACTGTGGAACAGAGAGCACGACGGCACTGCTACACCTGCATCCCTACTCTCTCATACAGTCAGTTACAAAGGGACAAGTTCAAATCGTCAAGAAAACTCCACAAATGACACTTTTTAATGTTATTACAAAAGCTTTCAGACAACTCAATCTGTTCCGCTGCTTTGAATCGAGCTTTCCTCATTTTGCTGCTAAGCGTAAATAGTCCTGTTTCCAATTCTCACTCTTTCATTTTGTCTTTATCTCTCCATCCCCTCATCCACCCATTGGAGCCAATTCAATTAAGACTCAATTTTGCCTCCTAAAACAAAGCTGGCGCTGGTCTCTCTCTCTCTCTCTCCTCTCCTCTCTCTGAGCAGAAAACCTGCCTTCACTTTGCCAAGTCATCACTCAGCATAAACTTTATAACACAACCAAATAAAATGTATGTACGCATCACCTGAGAGATTCTCCCAATAAAGGAAAAACTACATTCACCACACTTTACTTTCTTGAATGAATGAACATGAAGCTCGACAGGACCACGTGCACACAGCAGCAAAGCTGACTGGAGAGCTCATTCCCTGAGACAGTGAGCAATCTAATTTGATGCTCTACACATCTGCATCGGTGTCAGACAACAGAGGGGGCGGAGAGACCTCATTGGTCACCATGCCCCAGGAACAGCTGCCAATTGGACACGGCTTTCATGAATATTTAATAGGAATACATTAATATGTATAGGATTGTCTGAACTCAACCCTGGACAGGATGGCTCTGGTTACAGGTCAGCCTGCCCCAGCCAACCAATGATAATGTACAGTGTGTGTGTGTGTGTGTGTGTGTGTGTGTGTGTGTGTGTGTTCCACCAAGCAGACAGTGTGTCTTCTGGTGTTGCGTCTGAGCCAGGATTAGTGGGAAGGGTGTGTCTCTTCCCAGTGGAACAGCAGAGGAAGAGGCAAATCCCTAAGACTTTACAGTCCTGCTCACACCTCTACAGCCCCTGCATGCGGAATCATCCATCAACACATGGATTTACCCCATCTCACTCACACACCCACACCCACAGTCCCTCTCTCTCTCTCTCTCTGTCTCTCTCTCTCTCTCTCTCTCTCTCTCTCTCTCTCTCTCTCTCCCGCGCTCTCTCTCTCT
>JAVQJS010012844.1:0-31696 GCA_036024795.1 Galaxias rostratus | reverse complement strand
GTGTGTGTGTGTGTGTGTGTGTGTGTGTGTGTGTGTGTGTGTGTGTGTGTGTGTGTGTGTGTGTGTGTGTGTGTGCGTGCGTGCGTGCGTGTGTGCGTGCGTGCGTGTGTGTGTGTGTGCGCGCGCTCAGATATGTGTGTCTCCAGATGTGTACACAGTGAAGAGATTTGTCAGTCACAACGCTCACATGATTGCCTGTCACCGTACGGTAAACATGCTCGGTCGTAAACTCACAACACACACACACACCTACACACACACAATGCCATGAGGCGTGTGTATCACACACTCCAAACAGGAAGCACACACTTAAAACCGGTGCAGTTGTCAATTATTGTATTGGCTAGATGATAAAACAGCATTCTGGGACTCATTTAGGTTAGAGGTTGTCCTAATCCTTTTCAAAATGTGTATTGCATTGTGACTTCACGTTTTGCTACCTTTTGCCACCAAGTTAAACTATTAAACAAGTCGGGTAGAAGGGTTTAAAGGACCAAATAAAGGTAGTGTTCAACACTTTGTAAAATGGAGATTCCAACATGATAACTGCAAAGAGACATTAAACAGGGACTTTGAGGTTAAATTTGGGGGTGCGCGTGTGCGTGGTGTACGTGCCTGTGCATGCGGCATATGCACATTCCGCAGGCATTCACTTCTCCAACACACGCCGGACTCAGATCCACTCGCGCCGGATATTTCCATCCCCCCTCAAAAAAAATGTCCATATGGAGATTACAATCAAAGACACGTCGTGTTCAATTTGCCAGGCGATTTGTTCCAATAGCCGTCCCTTCATTTCCCCTCATTTTATTCACTTATGTCACCATGATCAAACGCTCTCACCTCCGCGTCCTGAAGCTGAGGAAAGGACAGGCACTTCAGCAGGCGCCTCTCTCCACACGGGCCCTTGATGGGACCCCCAATAATCCCAAACAAGGCGGAATGGAGTGAGGGGGACATCCGTAATCTTTCCAGATGACAGGCGTGGATTGAATGGAGTGGCTGGGAGGGGGGCAGCTCGGGGAAGGAAGACCAGCTCATTGGTGAAGGAACCTACGGGAAAAGACGACGGACAAATGTTGGAAAGACCAAACGGACGAATGAAGGAGGAAGATATGGTAAGGGACAAGGAAAAGAGGATGGAGTGAAGGCAGGAAGGCAGAATGGAACCAAAGGAAGAACACAAGGATGAAATTAAGGAAGGAATCATGAAAGGAAAGAGGAAAAGGAAAGACGCGAGACAGAGAGCAGGGAACAAAAGAACGAAGGAAGAGACACAGACGAAAGAACGAAAGACAAAGACAGAAACGGAGGGAGCCACGGAAGGCTGGAACGCAAATACTCACTTTATTACTTTCCCTCCCGCCGAACATCCCGGCAGACTTCCTCCCAAGATCGCTCACACACAGCCCAGCTCTGTAACTCTCACCCCCCCCAGGGTCCGGCCCTCTGCCTGCCACTGAACTTATGAGATGGGACACGAGCGACTCTCTGATTAGGGGCCTGTGATTAAAATGTGTCTCCGTAGGCACGGCTGGAGTGGTGCGCCGCACCAATCTGGGTCAATGAAGCTGGTGGAGATGGCTGACGGGAGCCGCGGGGAAAAGCCTTCGAGTGTAGAACGAGCGTTTGCGTGTGTGTGTGTCTGAGTGAAGCAATAGAGGCCGAGAGAGAGAGAGAGAGAAGGGGTGGGGGTGGTTGAAAGAGACAAAATTGCTACGGAAATCTATTCTGTCATGTTTGACAGGTCTCAATGTTCTTGAGGACGAGCCCGTTTCGTTGTTTTTTTCCAAAGCGAGAACTGGGAGGAGCTCACGCGTGAACACATCCTGATTCCACTGGCCGTCCAAACATTGTCCGGAGCGTTCCCTTGACCCTTTCCCAGTGAGGTGTTGAACTACAGCTATGTCCAGTCCCGAGGGCAGGGAGTGACGGAAGAGAGAGAGAGAAATAGAGCGAGGGAAATGTAGACGGACGCCGCATGCAGAGTGAGTCCTCGGGTGTTCAGGCCGTAGTCTCACCACTGTCCCTCCTCTTCCTCCCAGACTCCTCCACTGCCCCTCCTCTTCCTCCCACACTTCTCCACTGTCCCTCCTCTTCCTCTTAGACTCCTCCACTGTCCCTCCTCTTCCTCCCAGACTCCTCCACTGTCCCTCCTCTTCCACCCACACTTCTCTACTGTCCCTCCTCTTCCTCTTAGACTCCTCCACTGTCCCTCCTCTTCCACCCACACTTCTCTACTGTCCCTCCTCTTCCTCTTAGACTCCTCCACTACCCCTCCTCTTCCACCCACACTTCTCTACTGTCCCTCCTCTTCCTCCCAGACTCCTCCACTGTCCCTCCTCTCCCTCCCAGACTCCTCTGTCCCAGACTCCTCCACTGTCCTTTACCCTACCCTGCTGTTGTTGTTGCCCTCGTCTCTCTCTTCAACTATCTCCCTCCCTCTGACAGCGCTGTAGACGCTTGGCCCTGACAGCCTCCACCTGGACGGAGAAGGAGGGAGCGAGGTCAACATAGAGTTAACAAACACAACGAGGGACGGAAAAACAATACGGCAAAGAGCTTGGTCTCTCCCAGAATAGAGTAAAGCGATTTTCCCTGGTAGCGGTGTTCCAGAACCGCTCTCCCCCGGCCCACCGCAGGCCGGGGGCTAGGAGGCTGTTATGAGCTCACAAACTGCAGCCAGCCTGTTCACCTGGAATATCAGCTTCGCACCACACAACTGGCCTCAGAGCCCACGAAGGGAAGAAACAAGCAATGACCAAGTACAATGGTATTGAGGTACTGAGTCTCTTCACAAAGGAATTACTACTGTCCGTCCAGTCTAACGACACGGTAAATTCAAATCAGATCACCTGGTTGACTCGATTATATTGGTCTTAAACTAAACAAATCATCCCATTGATCAAGAAGGGAACGCGTAAACTCCCGATATTGAGAAGTACACATTCACATATCATGTTGTGACAATTGTTACGCTGCACTCGTAAAGCAGTGATCAAAGAGAGAGAGAGAGAAGTCAGGGTTTCCAATTTACAAATCTTTATTTTAGACCAGCAATGTATCTGGTGGTGTAATTATAGAAGCACTCAATGGAAAATGCATGGGACACTAAATATAACTTAGGAATGGACAGGTCCGGGTGTTATCGATCCAGGACTACTCCCCTTTACAGCCAACCTGGAACAGAAACAATCAACTCACACAGGAGAGGGAAAGGAGGCGGAGGCCATAACACTATGTAAGAGAAACTACAGCTATAAGGCTGACCATTGTATTTTCGTAGTGTCAACGAGTAACATTTTCCTCTGTCCACCTCTTAGGTCATAAGATTGGAAATTGATGATGACCAGTACTAGATAATATGACACAAACCTAATGGCCACTGTACCAGAAGGGCACATACCATCTCTATGGTGATCTGACATCGGCACATGCAACATTTTTACTGGCCTGATGTTCACACTGACCCTTAACCCACATCGGACCAACAGCTTAGGCTTGAACATCCATGAAAAGGCCAAATGTTCCCTTACACAAGGGTCTCACATATTTAGTGACTGGATGTGGCTGAGAGCAGGCAGTGTCTGTGGCGGAGGATATTTTTACAATGGCTAAAGTGACTCCAATTAAAGTGGTGATTAAGCACACACCATTTCATTGGCCCGTGTGTCCCAAAGCATTCCCTCGTTACCATACAACAGCAGCCATGATTTATTAGAAAACAAATTACTATTTCTAATCATTCTGCTTGTCAAGCTTACTTATATTGCAAATACAGTATATGACACACGCGCACAGTTCCTGTTGGTGCCCATGCAAACGTACATTAGCCACATGTGGAAACCAATTAGACCCTTTCCGATGCAGAGTGGGCTCTGGCGCAGCTGCATCGATAGATAAGCAGGAAATCAGGTAACCACATCCAATTATGACCGTGCACGGCAGCAACATGTGTTCGCCATGCCATTTTCGGAAAGAAATAACCTTGGATCCACAGTATCCCACTGCATTGAGATGATGGTCGATAGCAGCACGGCGAAATAGCAAAACGTTCACACTATCCGGCTAAAATATGATGTTTTTTCTATTTGAAAACAACTGATAGATGCATATGGAAAAACTAAGAGTGTTGGCTGAGCTATGGGAAGCAGTGGTGTGCATCCAAGCAGATACATTAGTTATACCTTTGGCCTAATTTATTGTTTGTTTGGCTGGCTTTTGTCTGGAGAGTCCCGGCGCCTAATTGGAAATGGAGGCCTAATGAAAAACTGATGAAAAAGAGGGCCTGGTAAAAGACACAAGTGAAACCACAGCATAATCAACCGCTCGCCTAGTTTAGCGGCGGGCTCATGAAAAGTACCCGCTCTGAAAAACATTTATTCCTTTCAGAGGAACAAAAAATGCAGGGGAGAGCAGAGACAAACAACATTGGGCTGTCTGTTACAAATTCGCTTGGAGAAAACGAGGCCTTAAGATGAAACGAATTGGTTGGAGCTCTTCAGTTGGTTATATTTAAGTAAAAGCACTTTAAAGCATTGGTAATTTCTTTGGAAAATATGCATGAAAACAACAAATGTTAAATCTGTTTCATGAGAAATGATAATCTGTTACTATTATAATGAGAAATCTTAGTGGATCAATGTTGCATAAACATCTCAAATGCAAACTGGTGACACAGGAAACAAACTGACAAAGGATGTTTGTTCCTCAAAACCAGGAAACATGGACAACATACATCCTCAAAACCAGGAAACATGGACAACATACAACCTCTAAAACAGGAAACACGGACAACAAATATCCTTCAAACGAGGAGACATGGACAACATACATCCTCTGAACCCGAATTAAACCAGAATACGTGGACAACAAACAAAATGTGTGGTCTGGCCATCTCCTGATATTCATCAAACTGTAGACCCAGTAACATTTTGTGAAAGGTAAAACAGGTGACTGAGGATGAGGGTAACGACACAGATAGCACCCTAAATGATTGGTGTCCTGGTCCTTTCCAGGTTTATTTCACAGAGAGGGTGTCCAACCAAATCAAAGCCCAGCACACCCCCTCCTTTCTCTGTCCCTCCCAGGGTCTGATCAGCCAACAGCCAGACCAATCGCAGAGACGTCCGCTGGGTTTAAGGGCTCCAGAGCATTGATCCATTGCGGAGATTTGAGGTGGCAGCTATGACGAGTGGGTAGACGTAAGGTTTTGGTGGGGGCTCGCGTTGTTGACCAGGTAACGAGATGTGTAAGGTAGCCGTGTGGCACGGTGTGTGTCACCACATCAAAGCTAGGCCAGGACACTTTTGACAATCCCACTCACACACACACACACGTGTGTGTGCGTGCGCGCGCGCGCGCGCGTGTGTTCACACGGCTGTTTTTCTCTGTGCCGTAGGACGAGGCTGTGGAGAGATGCTCCGTCCCTGAGGTGCCCAAGGAGCACTGTGGCCAGAGGATCATGGTCAAATGCCTGTCGCTTAAGTGAGTGACGTGGAACATGAGCACAGCCTATCACTTAGCCACGCCCTCGCCCCCCCTTCCACGTCAATCATTTTATTTCGATTATGTTCTACCGCTTCATCATCCATCCCCCCTCCCCTCCTTTGTTTTCCAGATTTGAAATAGAAATCGAGCCAATATTTGGGAGCCTCGCTCTCTATGATGTCAAGGAAAAGAAAAAGGTAACGTTGCATCATTCCCATCTGTAAGTGCGGTTCCAGTATGTCATTAAAAAATTATTACTGATCCTATTACCCAAGTAATGCTTAGCTCATGATTGACTGATTGAATCAGCGTAGTTTTAGCGGAACTAAATTGAATCAAAACTCAATTCCGATCCCTTAAACGCGCGCTTCCATTTTCAACCCCCCCCCCCCCCCCTTCATTTTCAATCGCCCCTCTCCGCTCCCTCAGATCTCAGAGGATTTCCACTTTGACTTGAACTCGGACCAGATGAAGGGCATGCTAAAGCCTCACACCCCCCACACGGCCATCTCTACCCTCGCCCGCTCCGCCATCTTCTCCATCACCTACCCCTCTGCCGACATCTTCCTGGTCATCAAGGTATGGCCGACGTAGAGAGCAAACGAGCAGGACTTTTCTGTGGCTGAGGAAATAGTCTGCCAACTGCTGTGATGATTCAGCATTACACTGTATTGGAGTACCAAAGGTCCACATTGGTCATACAGCTATTATGCCTGGAGCTTTATTTGCTGTATTGATTTTTTTAACACAGTCATTGGCAAATCTAACGGATGTCTTTCAACCAGACAGCATATCAATAAAGTCATTTCTGCTAAACTGCCAATCATCGTATTTAATGTTGAAATGATGAACGAAATGCTAGATGAAGCCTTTGTAGTTTTGGATTGCTTGAAGCACCGTTTTAATAAATTGCATAGGTAATGTCTCGTTCTTGGACAAAAAGAGATGCTTGTGTTTCAGCTGGAGAAAGTCCTTCAGCAAGGGGACATTGGGGACTGCTGTGAACCCTACATGGTCATGAAGGAGTCCGACTCCTCAAAGGTAACTCCAACCTACCTCTGTCTCAAGACTGACGTGCCGTGTTTGTAGGTCAGCCCCAGCCCTGGATGGATTCCCGCTAAATAGCATTACTCAATACCTCACCGAGCATGTGCAATATTTGCTCTTTCCACTTAGAGTAGGTCAAATGTTCAGTGCGATGAGATTAACTGATAAACCAAAGGCGGCTGAAATCAGGGCAGCACTAATGTTAGGATTCGTGGGTCTCTCCGCGGTCCGTTTCCCCAATCTCTCGGTAGCACAAGGAGAAGCTGGAGAAGCTGCGTGCCCAGGCCGAGCAGTCGTGCAGTCGCCTGGGGAGTTTCCGCATGCCCTTCGCCTGGACAGCCATCCACCTGCTCAACATCGTCAGCAGTGTCGGCGGGCTGGACCGCTCCGACCCAGACTCCGACTCCGGTACCCACTCCTAATCATAGTCCGCCTGAGGATATGGCATGGCACACGCACACACACACACACACACGAACCCTTTATACATTTCCCATATGTTGCTTCTTTGCCAGAGCGAAAAGGACTCGGCACGTGGAACGAGAGGAAGAAAAAGGGCTTTGAGAGGATGAGCGTGGGGGAGGACATGTGCAACTTTGCCACTTTCCGCCCAGCCACCCTGACCGTCACCAACTTCTTCAAGCAGGTCGGCTGGTCAGATCAGAGCATATGGGCCTTCGGCTAGTCTGTCGTGGATTCAAACCTATGTTAGGTCACTCCTGCTTTGTCTCAAAAACTTTCCATGCTGTTGTATCTGTTTTTGTGAGTGAAGGAGGGGGACAGGCTGAGTGACGAGGACCTCTACAAATTCCTGGCAGACATGCGTAGACCCTCGTCCGTCCTGCGTAGACTCAGGCCAGTCACAGGTTTGGATCTCTCCCAACACCCAACAGCCTCAGCCGGCAAAGCGGGAGAGGATTTTTTTTTATATTTGCAGTGATCTGTTATTCACCTGTGTGCTGTGTCCCTCCCCCCCCCCCCCACCCCCGCCCGTCTCCCCCACCCCCCACCCTCAGCCCAGTTGAAGATTGACATCTCTCCGGCCCCAGACTCCCCTCACTACTGCCTGTCACCGGAGCTGCTCCACGTTAAGCCCTACCCAGACCTGCGGGTGCGCCCCACCAAGGAGGTGCTGGAGTTCCCTGCTCGCTACGTCTACACCCCTCATACCACCTACAGGTCAGCACGAACAACAACCGAAAAGGAACGGCCATCGCTTGGCTCGGTTTTAACTAAGTAAAACAACATTTTGTTGCGCACGCATAGTCCACCCTGGCAGACCTACCAGTCTCTGTAGCTTGGATAGCTGCTGCTCCTGATTTTCCAGGTGACGTCTTTGGTTTCGCGTCCAATCCACTAGGTTTTCCAGCATGTTGGAGTGCTGTACAGTTCTCTCCTTAAAACACACGCAAACATGTATAGCCAGTGAGTAATACATTATATTTATAAAGCGCTTTCAAAACACTGTGCCAAGGACTTTGGGTTTTAGCACTGACCTAGAAAAGGAGGTGAGAGCGCCCCATGCCCTGTGGTACCTGTAGTTCTTTGATCATGACAGAGGGCGGGTGGTGCAGGTAGGCCTCCAGTTTGGCCACCTCGGCCTTCAGCGCCGCCTCCTCCTGCTCCACGTGGTCCAGCCTGCTCTTTGTCTGCTCGGCCTCCGTCTGCAGCCCGGCCATCTGGGCCTGGCAAACCAAACACACTGCCCGCTTTACCCTGCCCCTTTATCCACAGACCTCGGAACAGCTGCCGGAGTCTGGCGCGCACGTTCAGTGCTTGGCTTTTCTAAACTGTCACTTTCAGTTTAAACTAGTCAGTTGTTATGCTCATACACAATGCATGCAAATATATCCATTCCAATGAATAGAAGAAAAAAAAAATCACAGAAAATGTTTGGACGTGTTTAGCGCTTGGAACATGGCCGTTTGCATTTCATAAGCATTGTTGACGTCTTGTTTGTTATTTGGCAAAACGGCATGCGGTTGTTTTTATTATGTCTGTTCAGCTGTCTCTCCCTGGAAGCCCAGAGGAACAGAAGCTTATTTGAGTGGGATTCTAGATACTTGGCATTCCACGATTATCTCTCAACAGCCTCCTGCTGCCTGCTATGCACTGAGACTCACTCGGTGGCATAGCCGTTTTAGCCGGCTGTCTCTCTCACACACTGAAAGGCGAGTCAATGAAGGCATTGAGATAGGAAAGCGTAGCGTCGCGCCGTCTGCTCACCTGCAGCAAGCGGACGACCTGCTTGATGTGTCTGTCCACCTCGGCGACCTGCCCGGCCTCCCGCTCCAGCCACTGCAGGGCTCCCTCGTGGCGGCTCAGCATGTGCAAGATGTCGGCCATCTTGCCCTCCGTGGAGGCGTAGATGTGCTGGAGGGCCTCGTTGAACTGGATCACCCCGTATGTCAGGACCTTGACCTCGTCCAGGCTGGCCGCTTTAGGGACGGGGCCGGCCCGGGCCCCCAGCAGACACACCACCACCACCACCATGTACGTCAGCGTCCGGCTGGAGCTCATTGTTCACTTCAGCGTGTTTCTCTGGGAGCGTAGGAAAGCCAGTGATCGTTGTGCAGTTTGTTTTATCTGCTGGGAAAGTGGCTGTGGTGTGTGTCGGTGTGGTTTATATATCGGATGAAGGGGATGACCCGGAGTAGCACTGTGGAATAGCAGCTCAGCTGTCGGCCAATCAAAGACTAGCTCTGGGATTGGATGATCAGAATCAACAAAATCTATTAGTTTGTCTTCAAACATTTACGAAAGATAGGTTATTATTGTGCAAATACGCAAACACTTTTTCAGACAAGGACATGGGCTATTATTAAGTAATTGAAGTTTTCTAAAGTGTGTGTTATTGTATGGGGAGCAGGAAAGACACCTATGGAATCCTATATTGGCTGTCACCTTTCTAGTTTTACTTGGACAGGAGAAAAAAAAAACTCACTCACAACATGCATTTTGTTACCAGGTCACACGCTCCATAGCCCTCCCTTAAAAGCAAACACTGCGAAATAGTTGCTAAATCTAAATAAAGTTATCTTTTTGGCAAAGTAGATCAGAAAAAAAAGTCTCTTGGTAATGTTTTTTTCTCTGTGTAGAGACTGTGTAGCTTTTTGAAAAATATTCAGACGTACTTGCTTTGATTGTAAATAGACAATCGATGTGCTCTTGGCCTAAAACGTAATGTTCATAATGTTTATTTTATTCAGCATGTTGCTCTTATCTCTGTCCAGATGTTTCTGTTGGTCGGAGCGATAAAGGCTGTAGACAAGTGATGGCTCAGCTGAAAGCACAGTTCACCAACCTTGCACTCAAGCTTGTCATGAAATTCAAATGTGGCTTATTTTCTTTTGCCTAGCTCCTCACTTTGTTATCTCGCTGGCCTAACCACCCCTCTTCTCTCTCTGCCTCCTTCCGTCTCTGTCTCTTCTCTCTCTCTCTCTCCTTAATGCTGTCAGAAACCTGCTGTACGTGTACCCTCAGAGCCTGAACTTCAGCAGTCGTCAGGGCTCTGTCAGAAACATTGCCGTCAAGGTGCAGTTCATGGCGGGAGAAGACCCCGCCCTGGCCCTGCCGGTGAGTCACCGGCTCCGACCATCAGGGATCAGGACACTCCAGTCCCCCGACAGTGGTCTCATGACAATGGCATCCCCTCCCACAAAGAGCTGCCCCGAGGCGCTGTAACACGATGATGTCTGTGCTTCCCGGCACGCTTTCCTCACCACAATGTCCGTTACTGTCGACGTCGCTTTGTCACGTGAAGGCAGCTTTCGGTGATTTTAGCTTTTGGAAAGCAAAATGGTCAACGTGGAATGTTTTTTGTAAATAGAATATGGAGGTTAGGAGTAGCCTTTTGAGACATACACTATTCTACATTTCTTGCTCGCTCAGCTTTAACTGCTTGTAGTTGTAGCTCCCTAATCTGCATGGTCTGTTGGGACACTCTAAATCCAATCTGAACTCCTGGCAACAACAACCACCTAATCCAATGAAAGAGATCCACAGAAATGGACCAATGAGCACGCTCATGGACTTTGATTGGCAACAATCCAATCAGGGACTGCCTGTATAGCGCTCTTCGGGATTTAAAAGTGTGAACACAGACATGGCCGTTCCTCCTGGTGAACCTGCATGTATGATACAAAATGGAGAGGGTGACCGAAAATGACAGGGCAGGGCCTGAATACATGATGACACCTGCTGGAGTAACCGTGTAAATGCACTCTTGTATGAAGAGAAAGCCCTCTATTGGGCAGCAGAGGTTATTAACCCAACCTCATTTCTTAACAGGTCATCTTTGGGAAGTCCAGCTGTGCAGAGTTCATTAAAGAAGCTTACACCCCTGTCATCTACCACAACAAGTAAGGCGTTTCCTCTAAATTGACTTTCCCCTTGTTGCTCCTCCATCTTGCTGCTTTGCGGGAGACATGCCCTGCCTATCAGTGCCTCCATTGCCTGTCCTGCCGACTCCTTAGGTCTCCCGAGTTTTACGAGGAGGTGAAGATGAAGATCCCGGCCAACCTGACCGACAACCACCACCTGCTGTTCACCTTCTACCACATCAGCTGCCAGCCCAAGCAGAACACCCCTCTGGAGAGCCCCGTGGGCTACACCGTGAGTGGACCCCCCCCCCCTCCCTCCAGGCCCTCCGGCCTCAGCGGGAGTCCCCTAACGCGGCCGCGTGCTCTCTCTCTCTCTCTCCCCCTAGTGGATCCCGCTGATGCAGCACGGCCGCCTGCGCACCGGCTCCTTCAGCCTGCCCGTCTCCGTGGAGAAGCCCCCGCCCAGCTACTCTGTCCTCACGCCGGATGTGAGCGCGCTGTTGTTTGTGTCCCCCCCCCCCCCGCGTGCGTCCTTTCCGTGAGTTTGAGGCTAAAAGCGTGGATGGACGTGGGATGCAAACGCTCTTGTGTGGTGTCGTTTGTGCAGGTGCAGCTCCCGGGCATGAAGTGGGTGGATAACCACAAGGGGGTGTTCAACGTGGAGGTGACCGCTGCCTCCTCGGTTCACACACAGGTACTGCTGGAACTTCAGACGAGTTTGCTTTCTCTCTCTCTCTCTCTCTCTCTCTCTCTCTCTCTCTCTCTCTCTCTCTCGCTGCTCTCTCTCTCTCGCTGCTCTCCTCCCTTTCACGCTCCCTCCGGCTCTGTCCCCCAGGACCCCCACCTGGACAAGTTCTTTACGCTGGTGTACGTGCTGGAGGAGTACTCGTTCCCCTTCCGCCTGAAGGACGTCATCATCAGCGAGGCCAACGTGGAGGGCGAGCTGAAGGCCAGCATGGCCGCCCTGCGTGGGGCCCTCCTGGACACCTGCGTCCGCTTCCTGCACCAGCTGCTGAGCAAGCTCATCCTGCTCATCGTGCACCCGCCCGTCATCGCCGGGCAGATCGGTGAGCGGCCGCGGTTTCCTCCGCTGCTATTTGCTCAGCTCCACACACAGTCTAAATTATAGAAAAAAAAAATATCACATTATTTATTATTGTAAAACGTTCCTCTGTCTTAGTGAACCTGGGCCGAGCAGCCTTTGAGGCCATGTCTCTGCTGGTGAACCAGATCCACAAGAACCTGGAGGGGAACCAGGACCAGCATGGCCGCAACAACCTGCTGGCCTCCTACATCCACTACTGCTTCCACCTGCCCACCGTGGAGCCTACGGCGCCTGCTGCCGCCAGTGAGTCCCCACAGCAGGCTGCACACAGGGGGGAAGCTCCCCCGTCAATGTCATACTGTCTCAGGGCTCCGATCACTGGCCTGCCCACGCCCACAATGTCCCACCTCTGCGGTCCTCCCCCTCCCTCCCTCACCAGAAGGCGGCCCCCCTCCCTACGAGCTGCCCGTCCAGTACGCCACGTTGTCGCGAGCGACGGCCCGCCCGAGCAGCCTGCTCCTGTCGCGCTCCAAGAGCATCAGCAACTCCAACCCCGACCTGGCCTCCACGCCGGCCACCCCGGACGAGGAGGTGCAGAGGATCATCGGCTGCAAGGTGAGCGCCGCGTTCCCCTCCCTTCCCGGGCCTGCACTCACCGCTTTCCCTGTTTTCACTATGCCTAATGTTTACTGTTGAGTTTCCACCCTCTGCCTCTCGCCATAGACTTAGGCACCGCAGCAGTGTGTTTGTGTAATCTGTGTCAGTGTGTAGCCGATAGGCCGCGCGGCCCCGTTTGATTCCCGTTAATGATCTTACCGTTAGCGTCCCCCCGGCCTCTCCCTGGTAGAGCTCCTCTGAAGCAGCACTGTTTGTTGTTGCCGCGGCATGCCTGTGGTCGCAGGGATCTCCGCTCCGACTGTCAATTCCACTGCCGATGCCAATTATGCAATTTCGCTGTGTGCCCTATTTCCCCTGTCTGTGTGTCCCTCGCGTCCCCGCTCCTCCTTCTCTCCTTTCCCTCTCTTCTGCCCCTCATCCCGACTCTCTTTTCCTTTTCCCACTCTTTTCTAATGTTTCCTTGTTGACGCTACCCACTCTTGTGTAATCCCCCCCCCCCCCCGTCTTTCTTTTGTTATTCTCTCTTTTGTCCTCCCCCTCCCCCCTCGCTCTCTCCATCCCTGCCTCCTGCCTACCCTGCGTGTCTCCGGTGGCTGGTACCAGGGAATAGACCGCTCCCACTCCTGGGTAAACTCTGCTTATGCTCCTGGGGGCGCCAGAGCCGTGCTACGCCGGAACCCCAACTCCAGCTGCGAGCTCCAGCAGGTGCTAAAATCCCGCCTCCTCCTCCCCCCCCAGTCCTCTACCTCCCTCCGTACGGAGGGGTCCGATCAACGTGTCTGTGTGGTCTGTCCGTGTCTGTCTGCCTGTGGTCCATCCTGTCCGCTCTGTCCCGCCGATCATGCTTTTCTTTCATGGATTATGTCTGGTGCCTTCACGGTTCATCCCGTCTGCTCTGTGTGAAACTCACTTCTGAAGGGGGCTCTTTGTTTACGCCCCATTGGTCAGGGCAATCTCACCAATGAGGTCCAGGTCCAGTAGCTGTGAGCTATTGAGCACTTGTCACCAGACTTACACATTTTGCAAATTTCAAGATCAAATGTTGTGGAACCGACGCGGTGCTTTTGAAATGTGTAAAGTGAGTCTTGAGACCCGGCGCTCTGGCCATCAACGCGTTCCATTGTCACTCGTTGTCACTCCTCTTTGTCCTCATCTCCATGGTTTCACCCCAACCACTGCTCCGTCTCAGGCCAGCGAGCGGGCCGGCAATCGCATGTCTGCCTTTCTGGACAGTGCCACCTTCTGTTCAGTACCGACAAGGCAGGTGGCCAAGAAGGTAACACTGCCATGCACTCAATACAATACTAACATTTTACGTTCCATTTCATCTCTCTCCACTACATTGTGTGTGTGTGTGTGTGCGTGCGCGCGTGCGTGCGTGCGTGCGTGCGTGTGTGTCTTTGTATCTGGATTAAACTCTTGAGTGGTACTAGGCCACGTGTAGTGTCTTATCCGAGGCTTACAAAGTTAAGTCCATGGCACAGCCTCTTTCAATATTTACCACTTCAGGCAGATAAAGATAATCTTGGACAAAGTGATTATTTTTGCACAGCTTAGAATGTGTGTTTGTTATAAAAGCGCCATGTAGGCAAAGTGAAACGTACGATGTGAAGTCCTCCTGTTCTGTCGTCCTAACGCCGTGTCGGGTGTGTCCCGGTGCAGCTGCTCCACGAGGAGCTGGCCCTGCAGTGGGTGGTGAGCGCCAGCACCGTGAGGGAGGCCGCGCTGCAGCAGGCCTGGTTCTTCTTCCAGCTCATAGTACGTGTTGACCCCCCCCACACACACACACACACACAGGCACACCCGGGGTGGTTTCACACCAAAGAGATTTAAAACGTGCACAATGCAAGGACAGCCAGAGGTACACGGTCACTCCAAGCCCTCTCTTTTCCTTACCTCCCGCGCCTCTCTCCATCCAGGTGAAAAGCATGTCCCACCACCTCTTCCTGACGTCCAAGCTGAGCCTCCCCAGGAGGCAGCGTTTCCCCGACCGCTTTGTGGACGACATCGCGGCGCTGGTGTGCGCCATCAGCGCCGACATAGCCAGCCGCCACCATAAGGTACAGGGTTCGAAAGCCCCTCCGGACCCGTAACGACTCCTGCGTTTTCCGTTTCCCGTTCGTTCCTCACGATGGTGGGTCCCCTTTTAGGACGTGGAGCTCGTGGAAAGGTTGAACAGCAGTCTGGCCTTCTTCCTGAACGACCTGCTGTCTCTCATGGACCGGGGCTTTGTGTTCAACCTCGTCCGCACCTATTACAAACAGGTACACACACACGCGCGCACACACACACACACACACACACACACACACACACACACATAGCTCAGTTATGTGTCTTCTCCTGCGTGGCTCGGCTACTAGAAGGATTCCTCTTTGGCCCGCAGATTGCCAACAAGCTGCACGCGGCTCAGAACCCCAGCTCCCTGACGGCGCTGCGCATGGACTTCACCCGCATCGTCTGCAGCCACGAGCACTACGTCACCCTCAACCTGCCCTGCTCCACCCTCAGCCCCCCGGCCTCGCCCTCGCCCTCCACCTCCTCCACCACCTCCCAGGTACCACAGCGAACCACTGGGAGGGTGGAGCGGATGCACCTCCGCAACACCTTGGCAGTGTCGATTCACGTCAATTCATCTCTTTGATGTCACGCAATACAAAACATTTAACTGGAACTTTTATATTTATCCATTTCTCTCTCTCGCTCTGCGTTCTCAGGGTTCTGCCTTCTCCAGCATGGTCCAGGACCAGGGCATTGCCACCATGTTTGAGCTCTCGGTCCCTTTCCGCCACCAACACTTCCTGTCTGGCCTGCTGCTTACGGAGCTCTCCCTGATCCTGGAGCCCGAAGGAGAGGGGTGCGTTCCAGACACACACACACACACACACACACACAAAAGAATGTGAGGTAAGAGAAAGGCTCACATCCCTCCACGTCTCTCGCAGGGCATTCTTCCTCCATAAGAAGGCCATTAGTGCGGTGCACTCGTTGCTGTGCAGCCACGACGCGGACCCCCGCTACACGGACCCCCAGGTCAGAGCCCACATCGCCCAGCTCTACCTGCCCCTCCTCCCCATCGTCATGGAGTGCCTGCCTCAGCTCTATGACTTCACAGGTGACAACACACCTCCGCCATGAAAGCACTCGCTTTGATCGTCTTGCTTTGACCTCGGGGCTCAGTGATGTACGTTCAGCCATGGCTGTTGTTATTTTAATCCTCTTGGGGTGTGTGTGTGTGTGTCTGCAGACAGCTCGCCCGCTCGAGGACGCCACGCCTCCAGCATGGCCGATGACGGCGACTCAGACAATGGGAGCACCATCAGTCAGTCTGTCGCCATGGCAATCGCCGGCTCCCCGTTGCCGCACGCCAAAGCCAACCCCTTTGTGCTGCCCACCACGGTGAGTTACAGCAGCGGGGGTGACGCTAGGCCTCTGGGTCCCAGACAAGCCGGTCAAAGGTCAGGCCTCTCCCGCTGTGCCGGTATTGGCTGCCTTCCAGACCCGTTTGATCGCTCAGGCACTTCTGTGGTCAAACCTCATGCAGGCATGGTTTTAAAAAAGTTTTTTTTTATTGACAATGTCCTTTTTGAATTCGAAACGCGACACTGCCTTTCTACGGTGATTCACCCAGTCACTCCCAGGCCTATAGTAGAAGGAGACAATATAAATGTGTGTGTGCGCGTGTGCGTGTGCGTGTGCGCGTGTGCGTGTGTGTGTGTATGTGTGTTCCTCTCTTCTTCTCTCAGGCTGGCCGCCAGTGCAGCTCCCTGTCGGCAGAGTGCAGCAGGACTCTGCTGGTGTGTTTCCTTTGGGTCCTTAAGAATGCCGACGCCGCTCTGCTGGAGAGCTGGGTGTCGGACCTCTCTGTGCTCCAGATTAACCGCCTGCTGGACCTGCTGCACCTCTCCGTGTCCTGCTTTGAGTACAAGGTACGGTGGTTTGGAGATGAGTCCCATGTGGCGCTATGATGTGGTTTACGCAGTAAACAAGCATACTTTATGTGAATCATAACAATAAAAAAAAAGAATTATGTAAATAATTGTTTTATATTTGCTAATTTTGTTTACTCCTGGCGTGCCGTGATTGGCCGCGGATAGGGGAAGAAAGCGCTGGAGCGAATCAACAGCCTAACCTTCAAGAAGTCCCAGGACATGAAGGCTCGTCTGGAGGAGGCCATCCTCGGCACCATCGGGGCCCGCCAGGAGATGGTCCGCCGCTGCCGAGGTACCCGCCCCCACCGGCCACGGAGACCGCGTGTCTGTTCTTCGTTGGTTCTTCTATGCGCGCTGCGCGTTAGGTCACAGTCCCTTATGACGGAGCACCTGTGTTCCGTTGCAGAGCGCAGTCCGTATGGCGGCCTGGAGAACGTGCGATGGCGGAAGAAGGAGGTCACCCACTGGAAAGCCAATGCGGACCGAGTGGACAAGTAGGTCCCGCGCCTCCGCCGGCGCCGCGCGCCGCTGTTTACCTGTTGTTATCTCGCCCTGATCCCCACATGGCTCGTCAAACATTTCCAGAATGCGTGGTATGCGGCTGGTATCAGCGCGATGCCTGCTGCTAGATATCCAGTGTGCGTGTGTGTGTGAGATCCGAGATTGACGGCGGACGTTGCTTGTCTGCCTCCCAGGACCAAAGCGGAGGTGGAGCAGGAGTCTGTGGTGGACGGGAACCTGGCCACCGAAGCTTCCCTGGTGGTCCTGGACACCCTGGAGATCATCGTCAAGGTAACGTCAGGCTGGACCACGAGTGGACCGTGTTTAACCCGTTCCCCTCAGGACGAGTGGTGACGTTTCTGCTCTCTCCCCCGCTCCTCCTTCCATTCTGTGGGTTCTCTTCCTGTTCGCTGTGGTTCCCGTGCGTGGCGGGGTGCTCCAGACGGTGCTGGTGTCGGAGCTGAAGGAGAGCGTTTTGGGCGGGGTGCTGAGAGTGCTCCTCCACAGCATGGCCGGCAGCCAGAGTGCCCTCTTCCTGCAGCACTGCTTCACCACACAGAGGGCGCTGGTCTTCAAGGTATGACGAGGGGGTTTCCATAATACATTGAAAGAAGTTACCGAGTATAATCTCTTCTAAATGACCCTTTATTTGCTAATCACTTCTCTTAACAAAATTGCCTCAGCGACCGAACAGCAATTTGTCCAAAGGAACTTTGTAGTACATCTAGCGACTCTGAGTGTTTTGAAAAGCGCTTTCTAAATATACTGTATTATTATTATCTATGGCTGTGGATGCCGAGTGCCGTGGATGTGTGTGTGATGCGGCCGCTCCGTGTAGTTCCCAGAGATGCTGTTCGAGGAGGACACGGAGCTGTGCGCTGACCTGTGTCTGCGTCTCCTGCGTCACTGCAGCAGCAGCGTGGGCACCGTGCGCAGTCACGCCTCCGCCTCCCTCTACCTGCTCATGAGGCAGAACTTTGAGATCGGCAATGTGAGTCAAAGAGCTTTAACATCAGCAACGGGAGTCAAAGGGTTTTAACATCGGAGATGTGAGTCAAAGGGCTTTAACATCAGAGATGGGAGTCAAAGGGCTTTAACATTGGTGATGTGAGTCAAAGGGCTTTAACATAGACGATGTGAGTCAAAGGGCTTTAACATCGGCGATGTGAGTCAAAGGGCTTTAACATCGGCGATGTGAGTCAAAGGGCTTTAACATCGGCGATGTCAGTCAAAGGGCTTTAACATCGGCGATGTCAGTCAAAGGGCTTTAACATCGGCGATGTGAGTCAAAGGGCTTTAACATCGGCGATGTGAGTCAAAGGGTTATAGGTTGGCAATGGAAGTCAAAGGGAGGTACAATGAGGGGCATCGACATTACAAGCACATGCTATGTACGGTGTCAATGTAAGAATGATCCCTGTCGTGATTCTTGCGATTCCTATTGCGATTATTTTATATGGTAAAGGATTTTTGGTGGCTGTTTCACCTAGAGTACCAGCGCGTAATGTTTTGACCCGTCCTGTCTTTGGTGCAGAACTTTGCCCGGGTGAAGATGCAGGTGACCATGTCACTGTCCTGCCTGGTGGGGAGATCCCAGAACTTTAACGAGGAGCACCTCCGACGCTCCCTGAAGACCATCCTGACCTACGCTGAAGAGGACCTTGAGCTACGTGACACTCCCTTCCCAGAGCAGGTGGGATCCTGAGTAGCTGTCCTGATTCTTTCTAGCAGTGTTTGGCTGATTGGGACCAGTAGTGATTAACAGATTTAATCTGCTCTCTGCTGTTATACAGGTCCAGGATCTGGTGTTCAACCTGCACATGATCCTAACGGACACAGTTAAGATGAAGGAGCATCAGCAGGACCCAGAGATGCTCATTGACCTCATGTATAGGTACTGTCCTGCCCACACACACACACACACACACACACGTTTAGACCTGGGTAGGTCTGTAAAAGATTAATATGATTAGCTAATTTAAAAAAATCAACTCAATTACACCTTAATTATATCACATACTTGTAAATTCAGTATTGTTGCTTGTGTATAGCTTTCTTGACTCCTACTTTCCCCCAAAGGATTGCCAAGGGTTACCAGAACTCTCCAGACTTGCGCCTGACATGGCTCCAGAACATGGCAGGCAAGCACTCAGAGAGAGGGAACCATGCTGAGGCGGCTCACTGTCTTGTGCACAGCGCCGCCCTGGTGGCAGAGTACCTCAACATGCTGGAGGACTGCCGTTACCTGCCCATTGGCTGTGTCACCTTCCAGGTGAGGAGTGTGTGTGTGTGTGGTCAATTCCAGGCTGGAATCCGTTTCAAACATTGAACCAAACAAAATAATTGCTATAGTTGTTGTGTATTTTCACTGCGCTGTTCTTTTCTAGAACATCTCGTCCAACGTGCTGGAGGAATCGGCCGTGTCCGACGACATCCTGTCCCCCGAGGAGGAGGGCATCTGTGCCGGCAAGTACTTCAGCGAGTCAGGCCTGGTGGGGCTCCTGGAGCAGGCCGCGTCCTCCTTCAACATGGTACGGCTCCCATTCTCCGTGAACAAGCCCGGGGCAGCTCACTATCAAATGGCCGCACAATGTCCCGTTGCTTACTGTCCTCTCTTTGTTCCGGCACCTTTCTAGGCGGCCATGTACGAAGCCATCAACGAGGTGTATAAGATTCTGCTGCCCATACACGAGGCCAACCGAGATTTCAAGAAGCTGGCCGTGGTCCACGGCAAATTGCAGGAGGCCTTCAACAAAGTCCACAATCAGAGCTCTGGCTGGGAGGTAAAGACGGCCGAATCGCCCCCGGACGCCCTCACGTGTGACAGCCCCGTTATTTTGTGCTGAACGTTGTTTTCTTTTTCTTTCCCATGGTGTCTCCTGCCATTCCTGTTCTTTGTGGTTGTTTTTCCTGCCTGGTGAGTGAAACGTCATAAAACCCCTCCTAAACATTGAGACAAATGTTTTGCCCTCACACTTTCCCCCGCGGTGTGTGAAGCCCCATTTGACATATGGCGCTAGATTCAGTTCCCCCTTCCCGGCCCTGTGGTTGGATCTGGTGTTTAACTGATGTAACATGTCAATTGGAAGCCGGCTGGACTGCTCTATGATTCATTCATTTTTTCCTTCCAATCCCCTCTTCTCCCGCTCTCCCTGCAGTCTGTAGAGGATGTTTGGGACGTACTTCCGGGTGGGCTTCTACGGCTGCCGCTTTGGGGACCTGGATGAGCAGGAGTTCGTTTATAAGGAGCCTTCCATCACCAAGCTGGCAGAGATCTCCCACAGACTGGAGGTGAGACACTGTCTTGATTTCCCTCACAACGTAACATAGGATGTTGTTCTCGCGGGATGCGCTCGTTTGTTTTTTCCACAGGGGTGCAATATAACACCGACAACAATGGAGCGGTCACGCTGATCCGGTTTGGGTTTTTATGTGGTGTTTAGGAGTTCTACTCGGAGCGGTTCGGGGACGATAATGTGGGGATCATCAAGGACTCGAGTCCCGTGGACAGGAACAAACTGGACCCCAATAAGGTGAGACTGCAAAGCCAATCAAAGCAGCATGCTGTGCTATCGCAGCTTGTCTATGGTAGCGTTTATCCCCGCTGGTTTATGAGTTGTGTGTGTGTTCTCTCTCAGGCCTACCTCCAGATAACCTACGTGGAGCCCTTCTTTGACACCTACGAGCTGAAAGAGAGAATCACCTACTTCGACAAGAACTACAACCTGCGCACCTTCATGTACTGCACTCCCTTCACGCTGGACGGCCGCGCCCACGGTGACCTGCACGAGCAGTACAAGCGCAAAACCATCCTGACCACCTCGCACGCCTTCCCCTACATCAAGACGCGCGTCAACGTCATTCACAAAGAGGAGGTGGGTTGGAGTGGGGAGCCCGCGTCGATGCTCTCGACGGTCTGTCGGGCCGCGCGGCGCGGTGGTGCGATGCAGGGACAGAGCGCTTCACTGTTTTAAGGGGTGCGACCCCTCCCGTTGTGCTATCCCTCCAGATCATTCTGGTTCCCATGGAGGTGGCCATCGAGGACATGCAGAAGAAGACCCAGGAGCTGGCCTTCGCCACCCACCAGGAGCCCTCAGACTCCAAGATGCTGCAGATGGTGCTGCAGGGCTCTGTGGGCACCACCGTCAACCAGGTACCCCCCACCCCGCCCCCCCCCATTCTACCCCCACCCGTCATTAGCTGCCGCTGGAGGGTTTGTGCTGTGTGGTACTGTAGTGGGCGGTGACGGCTCTGACTCCCTGTGAGTGTGCGAGAGCAGACATTCCTGAGGAGGTGTGTAACGGTCCGACTCCCTCACAGGGCCCCCTGGAAGTGGCGCAGGTCTTTCTCTCCGACATTCCGGATGACCCGAAACTGTTCCGCCATCACAACAAGCTGCGCCTGTGCTTTAAAGACTTCACTAAGAGGTGAGGACACGCTCCAAAGGCCCAGACGCTGACCGCTGTTTGCCAGGGGAAAACACGGACTGACTCCCATGTGTCTGCTGTGCACTTCCTCCTCACGCAGGTGTGAGGATGCCCTCAGGAAGAACAAGGCCCTGATTGGCCCGGATCAGAAGGAGTACCACCGGGAACTGGAGAGGAACTACAATAAGCTCAAAGAATCCCTGGGTCCACTCATTAACCGCAAGATCCCACAGCTCTACAGAACCCTGCCGGCACAAGCTACGCAAGCGCAACGGTAACATGACACTGTAAACACACACACACACACACACACACACACCGCCTCCATGCAAAGTGAACTCTTGCTGCTTTACACAGCACTGCTAACCAGCACTCAGTCAAGCACAATAGTAACTCGACACCATATTCCACCCCACGTCACGAACTGGCGCGTCAAGCTCATCCAAATCCACACAGAACGGCCAGGCTCTCACGCTGTGCGGAGTCTATAGTAACTGGGTAATGCCGTAAACCCGCTTACTGTATTCACCCTCGCAAGAGTGAGTGCCCCAGGAACCAGACCTCACGCAATTCTTCCATTTGGTAAAACTACTCAAAGCAGTTTCTGCTGCAGCCTGGTCCATTTTGTTCAGGAAATTACCCGCACATTGTTTGCTGCCTTTCACATCCTTTTTGACACCAGTCGGAATTTCAGTGTGAGATTTGAGAGGGCTCTTTTTTATAATCTAAACCAGGGGAGTCTTAAGTAGCGCCTTCCAGTGTAACATATTCCTCTGCACAGTGTTTGAGACATTTGCAATCATTTAGCTATGAAACCAAGCATAACGTCTGTCTGTGTCTCCCCAGGAACTCCTACAGTCGGTCCAGTCTCCGCAGAGTGGACTGTTGAAGCAAAAAGAAAACAAACCAAGGACTTGAGAAATTAGCTTCATAGCTTCACTTCATCTGGTCGGCCACCCCCCCCTTCACACACCGACTGTCATTAACACGTACGCACCATCCTTCGCAGCTCGCGCTCGTTGTTCCCCACTTCATTCCTTATCCTGGCAACTCCTTTTCTTTATTTTTTCTTCTCCCGCCCTCCAGCACCACCTTCCCCCACTGGCTGCTCCTCCCTGTCTCTCACACTCCTATAGGGAAAGCTCCCTCTGTTTATACTGGAGGTTTATCTGTTCTGTAAACATAGTAATTCGGAGCGTGGTTCTGTCTTTCGTTGGTTGGGCTCTACACTGGGGACTTGGGACGGTTCTTCTCTGTTAGGCCCCTCAGTAATTTTAGGTTTGAACAGAACTATGTAATCCAAACACTATGAGGCACCACTGTAATTGTGCACGTGTTTGGGAATATTCAATTGAATTTCGCTTTGAGTTGAATTCACTGCAAAGGGCCTGGGCTTCTTTCAATGTGGTTGTGTTTGCATGTTTGTTGTGGATGGGTAAGACCACACTGTGTGCAGCAGTTGTGTTCGCTTTTTTGCTGCCTTTCTGAATTTTTATATTTTTGGGGGTGGGGTTTGCTAGCCAGTCGTTGCCAGACTTGGTCGTTAAGGAGACCCAGAGAGTATATGTGGGTCCAAATATCGACATACCAAATAACTTACATTCCTTCTTTTAGTATCTTCTCACGTTTGTCATCCCTTCATAGTTTTAAAGATACATTTTATAGTGTGACGGGGTAAGAAAGGTCTTTTTAAAATACTGTGAATTGCTCTTTCAATGCACTGACCAAAAAAAAGAAGAAGAAAAAAAACAGTCATGCCACTGACTTTTACTAAGCACTGCTCCTTGCTATACCCTGAATTTTAGGCAAAACCATTTTGTGTATGAACTGGAATATGATAGGACACGTGCTTTGCCAGAACATTTCATGTTAGCATCTCTTGTTTTGTGGTATTATGTTATCTGGGGAAGCACAGTTAGCATCTTCTATCCATCTATAATCTTTTGGGTGTAGAAAATCTGTTATGAAAATAGTTTGACTACTCTATTGGAACTACTCTGTCTATTTTATTGCACTATTGTAACATTCGGCAGCACCTGCCACTGTAACTATAAACGTCTCCTCTTATCTGTTCAGCGTTTGTACTTTGACGTGGCTTATTAATGTTCTTTTTTACCAATCAGGAAAACAAAGGTTTTGTATTTATTCATATTTGTTTTTTTTACTACTTTCTATTAAAAAGTATCTTTCAATCTTAATGGTCAATTCATTTATGGCATACTCTACGATTATGTGAGTCTGATTAATGTATCTCAGTAATTAATCAAATTGACTGACTATTCTCCAATGTTTGGTGCTTATCGATTAAATGGACATTTTCCGAGTAAGTTTGCCGATATGACTGCCTTTTGGAATTAGTCCTCGTAGCTCTACCTATAGATGACTTCTTAGAAAGTAATTTTAACCAGATGTCTCTCACAGCCGACGAGGACGCACATTTCCCTGTTTTTCACGTGCAATTAAGTTCCTGTGCCGGTGTGTTTTACATCGTTGCCTGTAATGTTTGTTTGCCTGAAAGAGTAATCGGCCCCAGATGTATGTGTTATTGATGCGAGTCGACATGGTGAAATTTGGACCGACGCATGTTTTGCCTGTTTTAAAAGATATGCTTGTTGTCGGACTGGACAAGCCGCTTTGGAGAAACTCAAACGGGAATGGATTTTAATATGACGTCATATTTTCCAGAGACAGATTCCTCATTAATTTACAATTGAACACTACTGTGAACCTATACTTTTATATTGGTCAAATCCCATGGAATTTAGAACAAGTTTATAATTATTAGACCTATCATGTATTGCAGAAATCTTAATTTCAAAATGCGTTACACTTTGGTGTGGCCATGCACATTACCCCATTACATTACCCCATAGGTCCCCCATATCCCAATCAGTGACTTGCCTGCTAGCCCTTTAAGAATAGGGGGAGGGCATTCATAGGCGTCTTGGTCTGCAGTGTTTTTGTCTCGCTGTCAGTGTGCGCTCCTGGACCACAGCGTCTGAAAGGACTTCGGATAAGATCGGTGAGGGAAACAAACATTTACTGTAACCATTTATGTTTAATTTGTTTAACTTTATTAATTTATTAAGGTAAATAAATATTTAAATCTCAGAAATCGGTTATTGAATGCGATTTCCTTTGTGAAGCATGCCCAGTCGTTTCTCCTGAAGTAACGGGTCTTTATCCTTGATATGAAATACTATTGTTGGCGTTACATCCTACTAATAATTGTTATTGGGATCCCCAGCGTCTTTAGGAAGTAAACTAATAGTTAATGTATCATAACTTAATGATTGTGCGTTGCTCTTTCTGGTTTTTGTTAAGAGCATCATTGATAACTCTTGCTCTCGCACCAGTCTCGAGGAGCGCACACAATGAATTTATAGGGTTTTGGATGTTGATCAAGTACAGTGGCTTAGCGTAGTCTTCGGATACCTAGTACTTTTACACATTGCACATATATGGTAAAGGCTACGGGTGGCTTCTGTTGTACTCTGCAAGGGTATCAGATTAAATGTAATTAATGTATCTATTATTGCCATTTTTCATTAGACGTCAACCAAGCAGGTCAAAGTTTTCTATAAAGCTAATTATGCTTGGATAAGAGAATAAACTCGTGATAGATTCGGTGCAGAGGGTGGGTCATTCCACCTCCGAGTTTTTATTACTTCCAGATGTTCACGAGTTTCTATCTCTGCCACTTGGTCCACAAATTGGTCTCAAACAATTGTATCCCGTCCCCATGCCCACCAATGTGAGCAATTTGTCGTAGACAACGTAGAGCAAACCCCTGAAATGTTTACCTACACCATACTTTTTTGTACAAATATAAACATGTTGTGGTTACATGCTTTAATGTTGTTATCACTATCATTATCTATCTTAACTGGTTACCTATCCCGTACAAATCAGGCGTCATATATACTCTCTCGTTGTGTTGGGTTTGTTGATTGGTGCGAATGAAAAGTTTCTCTTCTGCTTCAATTTTGTTGGCCTCTGTTGGGATATAATCTGTCGGTCTCCCTGACTCTGAGGTTACTGATCACACCGTTTGGAGTAAGGCACTGTTTAGTAATTTTAAAGCAAGGAATGTAAGGTAACCCCATTTGAATGGTTGACCACATGCTGGGCATTTAAATGGTTTAGCAAGACTAATGGAATTAGTCCCTAAACCTTCATGAATTCTTCTGAAATGTTCTGGATTTATTAGAATGTGTGGACAATTCACAGCATGTCATCTTGCCCTTTCCTAACAACCCTTTGTTAATCTAAGACCATGGTTACACACCATAAATGATTTCTGAGGGACCTGTCAGTATATGGAAGGCACGTTTTCGAGGAATGTAAGGAGTTGCTCAGTACATTAGCTATGTACAAAATGAGCCCTCTGTCTAGGTTTTAAAAGCAAGCAAGATTTTAAACCAACAATGTTTTTTAGATTGTTTTCAAAAAGGATAAAATGATAAAATGATATTTCTCATTGACCTTTGTCTTGCTTTGCATTTTGGAAGAAAATGTATTGGGTGAAGGTATATAGCAAAATACATAAATTATTATTGTAGGCCCAGATTGGGGATTTGGCTTGGCCATTAGAGTTAAACCTAATATTGTGTCTTATTTGTTAGGCTGAAGAGGAGTAATCCAGGGATTTTTTCAATGAGCGTATGCCCGGATTAGGCATTTAAAGCACTAGTAACCATCAAATATCCTTATCTGCTTCCATAAATCTGTCCTTATCCTCTTTAATACTGTAATCACTGGGAATTGGAAGATGGACTGCTCTATTGACTGATCCCCCCACACAAACAGTGGAATGGGCCTGTTTGTGGACATTGGAACTGCTGTGGCTTTGCTCTGTCAGTTCACATTGTCATTCGAGGAAGTCTGCTTATTGAACCTGGAGCTAACGGAACAGGGTTCCAATAAGGAACGCACATTGTTATGCAACCTCCGCTGTTGTCAGTCATTTTTCCCTCTCCTGGAGTGCTACCAACAGGCTGAGGCATCCCGGTCTGACCCCACTCTTTGACCCCGACACGGCTCTTGCCACACAGACCAGACAGCCGTTGTCTGGTCTTCGTCTCCTTGTCCTCCTCCCCGGACCACAAACCTCCCCCCCCCCCCCTCAATCATTAGAGGAGAGGATTTCTCAGGCCTCTCTGCCCTTCATCACTCCTAATCCCCACCTCCAGCACTGCACAGGAATTCTCTTTCACTTTAATGCCAATTTAGTTTTTTTCTCTCCTTTTTTTCCCTCTTCCTCTCGGTTTCCGTGGCCACTCCTGTCCCCTCGGCCCCACCCAGGCCCGGTTTCCTGTATAGGTCGGCACAATGGCCAATGGTGGCTCGGCTGGTGTTTATTCTGCTTCGGTTCCAGCTGTAACGTGAGCAGGCAGGCCCCTCCCCTGGGCCGCGCTCCGGCCAGCTCGTCTGCCTATGGACAGAATGTCGTCTTTTGCTCCATATCACCGGCTCTTAATGTAAAAAACAGGACAGGCCCTTTGGCACTGGTCGCAGTGTCCTACAGAGGCGCCTGTCTTTGATGAGCTAGTCAAAAGCCAAGCGGTTAAGGGAGCCTTTAGTTCGGACCTGTGACTATGTGTGTGCACACGTTGTACGTGTATGTTAATTCCTTGCCGTAAAGACATGTGAAGTGTGGTGCAGGATCCCTAAAGAGTGTAAAGTTATCACACTTAGGCATCCTGATGAATGGCCATTATGGCTTCTTTACACAGCATGCTGTAGTTGTTAAAGAGGTAGGTTAGTAATGTTTTGGTTAATTATTCATTTGCGACCAGTTGGCTGAATGAAGCCATCTGTGGTGCAGTTGATTGTGGGCCACATAGTAGCAGATGTATATCCACAGAACACATAATGGATAATTCTCTGATTGTCTTGTGTGCTAACTAGCAATTCAAATGTAATATGGGTTTTCTCTTCACAGGACTATGGTACAGCTAAAGTAAACATTTCATCTATGGTCTATATTTAGACACGAACAAATCTCTTCCTTTCTTAGTATATCATGGTCTGGGTGGCTTTTTATTTGACAACAAACAATTTGCTCAAGGTGGTGTTTATTCAACAACAATGACTTTTCTTTAGGTCGAAAATGGTCCTTCCTCATATCTGTGTTTGACGTTAGTTTTGGTCTCTATTTTAAGTGAAGAAAACACATGCAACATATTGGTAATCCTAAAGTCAGAGCCGTGTTAAAAATCAAGAACATGTCTCTTGAATCCATAATTAATTAATGCCATAAACTCTATCAAACTCTAGCCTTATCTAGTCCTGATGTAGTCTGTTGTGGGAGAACACTGTCATGGTGTTTCTCCTGGGACTCTGCATGATTCATATGGGTGGATTCAAATCTGAAAGTCTTGGCGTTTCCATTCTAGAAGTTTCCATAAAAAAAGTTTCCTTTTTTCTCCTTCCACTTTTCAGTCACATACTGCACCCCCTCTGTCTCTCCCTGCCTCATAGGGCTCTCATTCTTTCCCCTTTCTTCATCTAGTTTACCCGCTTCTCGTTACTATTCTTTCTGGCCTCGGAGGAAGTGACTGGGTTGTTTCAGGATCCTGGGGGAATAGAGGGATGGAGCTCCCTTTCCTGTAACCCTTTCTTCATCAGCTCTGACTCCTCCTAAATCTGTCTGATAACAATTCATTTTTTATGACGGAATGGATAAACTGTTCCTTGTGCGTACATTGCCGGGATTTAGGCTTTAATATTAGCGTGGAGGGTTTTCAAATGCTGACTTAATCTTTAAAGTGGATGCACATTTCACCCCAGCTATTGTTCCTATGAGGCCCCTAGTCTTTTTGTTGATGTCAGATTCACCTGCAAAACGTCCCAGTCTGGAATGGACAGATGTGGTGGGAACAGTTTTTTATGTTGACCACTGTTTTTCCCCCTCTGAGCACTTAAGGATCCTGATGAATGATCTGAAATGATGCAGCTGTGTTTTTGAACCTGTGGGAGTCTACTGGATGCAAATGGACACTGTGTGTGTGTGTGTGTGTGTGTGTGTGTGTGTGTGTGTGTGTGTGTGTTGAGTGCCCTAAAGCTTTGTCTCTGCCTGACTGTCTGTGTCTGTGTGTTCTCAGCTGGTGGGAGTGTTCTGGGTGGGAGACATGGGAGTTCATGCTAACCGTATTCTTCTGAGGTGTTTGTGAATGGCCCGACCACCGGAATGTACACTGTTTAGCATACCTCTGCTATCAGCAACAGCTTTACATTTATTGTCTCATATCTCCAGTGCCCCGAGGATTTTATTTGCACTTATTGTACGTACTGGCGATGTAGTCGTAAAGATAGTTAAACTGGTTGCATAATGGATTATGAAGATCAATGGACCTGGGATTCCACGGAGAGTCAAAGACACGACACTTGTGGACCTTAACATTGACCACTCGCTCACAAACTGCCTATTTTCCACAACAGGACTCCAGACACCATTAGGTTTGTTGTGAGGCTTGTTTTCCTGGCCATAGTCTCTCTCTCTGTCTCTCTCTCTCCATCTTTGCCCCTCCTAGCTCTATATTAGAACCAGCTGTGGAGACAAGGGGCTGAATGAATGCCTCTTTGTGATTTGGCCGTCATTCCTGTGTAAGGGTCTGTTTCTCTCTCTCTCTCTCTCTCTCTTTCTCCAACCTACAGCCGTGACAGAAGTATGAAACAATGGAGTGAGTAAAATCAAGTCCTCGTTATGACATTCAGCAAAGGGCAGTCGTTTACAGCATTTGGCCTTGAGCCCCTCATACAAAATGTCGGCACCGGGCAGTCCCGGCTTAGATAGGAGAAGTAGCTGGCACTACCCTACAGCTTCTCTCCACAATGTTCACCATTTGGGTCCGTACCACTACCATTCCCTGTGTTGAAGTTCTAGGAAATACTGTGGCTTAGTCACTCCGGTCCATTGGGAAGACATGTGGGGGGGAGGGGGGGTTGTTCCCATCTGTCCTGAGGGGTGTGTAAATGGCAGTGTGTTTGAGTGAGTCATGGATTGGACCACATGAAAAACAGAGAAATATTGCTCAATGTCATGGCAGGGAGGTTCCCAGCCTTGGATTGATCAGCCACACAGCGTGCTGCCATGGTGGACGGAGGGGGCTGACTGGGGGAGTTTTCATGGAGAGCTGTGCGGTGGAACAGGGTTGATGTACTTTGCACCGTAGGGAGGTCGGCGTGATTGGCATGTTGTGGAGAGATCACAGGGTGTTTTACATGTCTGAGGTGTTGGAATGCCTTTCGCGTTGTTGTTCTCTGGTATGACAACCTGTGTTTTAGTTTTACAGTCGCTGGACCTTTGCAACCCATGTAGCACACCAAGCTTAGTTGATGAACTATACTTATATAGCGTCTTTGAGTGTTTTGAAAAGCTCTTTATAAATATAATGTATTATTATTATTATTATTATTATTATTATTATTATTTATATTACTAACTGGGTTACGGACTATTTGACAATTCTCTTTTTCTACCCCCAAAAATTATTATCAGTGTATTTATTCAGCATCATTCTTTATAAATACACTGATTGGCAGGTATGCAGTTGTTGTCTAGAAAAGAATTGAACGACTATGTTTTTCTTAACTCATCCATTCTGTGTGTAGGTGCTGGCCAAAGTAAAGAAGAGAGGAATCGTGGGGAGAAGTGCAGGCCTTGCGAGGAGATTGGGAGGGAAAAAACCAACCCTGCAGCACTCCCAGCAGCTGGTATGGAATGGAAAATAAATCCCTCTTTTCCTAATTCACAAACCATTCCTAATACTCTGGCGAATAGCAATCACATAAGACGCTGAGACTGTCAGAAAACCTGTTTTTTTCTTCTTCTTCTGGGCAGCAGGAACAGTGGTGTTTCTAAGGGTGTATTAATCAGCCCTAATCCCTTGTGGTGGCAATAAAATGAGCTAGTACATTGAATAAGGAAGACGTGTTTGAGAAACTTCAAAAACCAGACCTGTGCTGTTTTCACCTAAAACTAAGTCCAGTTCTGAAATCTGGTCCAAACCATCGGTCTGTAACTGTGAGAAAGTACAGACAACTGTTTGTATCTGTTTTTGGCACAGAGAGCACATAGTTGAAAATCTTTCATTACAACACAGTGCATCACAAACAGTTTTTTATCTCAACAGGATCATTACAAAACCCTTAAAAAGGCCCAATGTGGTGATTCATTCAAATAATAATAGGAATAAAATCAACACACACTTAAAAGGGAGTCAAAGACGCCCAAAGACACCCGCGCTTTCCTATAGGACATCTCAGAGAGGTATAATTGGAGCCGGATGACCTGCATTTTCCCCCCTTGATTCCTAATCTTAATAGTGCTGGTGGGTGTGTTCGGGCCCTGGAGGCACCGACCGATGTTAACTTCCGCTGGTGGAATGTGAGGAGGGGGAGGAGGGGGGCAGGGGGATGGGGGTCTGGGTTTTGGGGTAAAGCATTCCTCCTGGAGGAGCCTGCAGGAAGTCTGCCTGGTGGAAGGAGAGGTTGGGGAGCTCAGAGTTCTGAAGAGAGTGGTGGGATGGTACAGGGCAGGGGTGCACTGTTCTCTGTTCACTGTCATCTCAATGGTACTCTGTTTAAGAGCCCATGCAGAGCAAGGATGGTCCACCCACACACACACACACACACACACACACACACACACACACACACACCACAAACACCCAGACAGGGCACTGTTTCAGCGGCAGATGAAAAGGTTTTTAGGAGGAGGGGTGCAAAAGGCTGCACGGGTTGGTACGTTGGAGAGCTGTGAGAAATTGAAAGCAGAGAGTAGCAGAGGTTGTGTGTCGTGCACTTTGACTTAATAATGGACAAAGAGGGTGGGGGTGTTCCACTTTAAAAGAAAGTTTGTGAGAGAGAGAGAAAGGACTGGACAATTGTGTCCGTTATATTTATGTGCGAGGATTTTTGTCATTGTGTGGCAGAATTGCGGACTCTAAATATAACTCTTCAAACGTCCCCCTGTCAAGTCCACTCTGCACTTTCTCTCTCACACACAAACACAGGTTTTCTCCACTCTGCCCATCTCGCTGCGTTCCTTTCTCGCTCATGCCATCCTGAGAGCACTTGATTGCAGGCTGAACGTAGCACTCTTGCATTCCATACCTTATATACAGACACACGTGAGGACACACATGAGTACTCATATCAGTCATGTGTAGCTATAAATCAAAGAAGTCTTTGTTACGTTGCACAATGCCTGCTGCATGTGTGTGTGTGTGTGTGTGTGTGTGTGTGTGTGTGTGTGTGTGTGTGTGTGTGTGTGTGTGTGTGTGTGTGTGTGTGTGTGTGTGTGTGTGT
>JAVQJS010012813.1:0-16050 GCA_036024795.1 Galaxias rostratus | reverse complement strand
CCCCCCCCCCCCCCCCCCCCCCCCCCCACGGGCCAAGTGAGAAGGCCACTTCGAGGTCTGGAAAACAGTGGGATTGTTCCAAGGAGAATGCAACATCAGCATGCAGCACAACCACTGTGTTGCGGCTATGAGACGGTGGTTATTAGGAGCAGACAGACGGCATTGTTAGAGTTACTACCCTATGGCTTCTTACAGCACATCATGCCTTAACAGCTAGCATTCATCCGTTTAAATGACCGCAGCATAGGTAAAAATGCCTTACCGAAACAACGTTTTGTGAGGTGTTTTGTCCCGAGATGGTCGTAGAGCCTTGGCAATAACAGCAGTGGATCAACTGTTCCTAAGTTAGCATGAGGTTTCTTCCACCCAGTGAAGCTGACCGGACACGAGACTGATGACAGCCTCTCTTGACGATAAAAAGCATGGATTCAGAAACATACACTACTACAAAGACGCCGCGGAAAGTGATATAGGGATACGAGGGAAAAAAACAAAAAAACACACTGACACATAAATAGACCGGGCACGCAAGAGCCGGGCAGATATTCCATGAATGGTTCCTTGAGGGCAGCTGCCAGATATTAAGGGTCTTGACTGAATGACAGGGTATGCTCACATTTAACGCAGGTCCAGGTCATGGTCACTGTAAACACAATCACACCTCCCCGCTCGTGTTCCAGGAGTCGGGCCATATAACTCCCTCACAGTCCCACATGCTACAGGATTCCACTGTGGAGCAGGAATGTAAATAACGCAGGAAAAGCCATGCACTTCTCGCATTCATTCAAACATCACCAGGCACACACCAACACTCCCCTTCCCAATGTTTTTCTTCTTCTTCTGTGGCATAATAACTGATCCCTTTGTGTACAATTTTCTGCACATGCTTATCTTTACTCTATCCCCTACAAAGGCAGGGATTCAACTGACACGGTCACAGTATTGTCCTTCCAGACACTGCTTACAGAGTGGAATCTCACCGCATGTCAGAATTGATACGGCATCGAGTCATTTTATTTGGAAACGAGTGACCATAAAAACATAGAAAGGATTTTGACACTAAGGTGCATTATATTGTCAGGGAACTTAGGAAATCTTTTGCAAATACCAACGGGCAGAAAAACAAACAGAGGTTGTGTGTTCAGTAGTTGAATAAGCTGCAAAGAAAGGGACGGCTGGGGATATGGGAAACGTGTGCGGCCAGTCTATTTAGAAAGTGTTCCACTTTCTCAACAGACTAAATGCTTTTAACAGAAAAGCTTTTATTGATTATGGATTAAAAATATATTCCCATTGTGTCCTTTCTTTTGTTTAGTGCACACTGTTCATCTGTTTGGACTTTGATTCATGTGTCTAGACTCCAGAGCCAAATCTTGTAAAAAAGATAAACCCATATTATAACTTCTGGTTTGTGAGGAGCATACACAGACGCGGTGCACACATCGCCTGTGACGCTGAGCCCCCCACACACACTAAGAGCCACACAAACACACACTTGACAGGGGAAACAACAGGCCTTGGCAATAGAGGGAGCAGCTGCTCTGTTAGGTCAGATTACAGATAAAGAAAACATTTTAGGCTCGGGCCAGGAAAGCTGCTCTTTGGCTAGAGCCGGGGAGGTTGGCCTTTCCCCTCACTGACAGATTCACGCAAACGCCAGAGTGTCTAGTTTGCGTCTCCAAAGCATAGCCCGCATCTCCATTCAAAGGAAGACACGTATTAACTTATCTGCTGACAGAGAGCTTTAAAAAATAGAGAGACGGAGAAAGAGATAGACAACAAGAAAGACAAAGACGGTCAGGGAGAAGGGGGGAGACAAAGAGTCTGAACGAGAGAGAGCAAGAGAGAGAGAGATAGAGAGGATTCTGCCAACACTCCCTGGGCTAGAATCCGGAGCGAATGAGGCCCATCTCAGAAAGCTAGACCACCCCTCTCCCCCTCCTCTGTCTGTGTTTGGCCCTAATAAATTCTCCTCCAGCTCCTCGAATAACTTCCTCCTGCTTCCTCTTTGGCGTACTGCTCAGGAAACAATCAGAGCTAAGAGTGAGTGGAGGGCTGGACGACCAGCGGTTCCCATGGCAAGAAGCTAAGGCAGAGAGAGAGAGAGCGAAGGGATTGGGCACTCGCTGTCGGAGAGGCAAATACACACACTGCGTGATGCCATTTGGATAGGTACCCAGGAAAGAAAGAGAGAAAAAACACCAACAAATGGGCAGGCACGTGTGTTCGGATCGAGTGACAGCAAATGAGCTGCATTGGCATAATAGTTCATTCCACAAAAACTGACCTTTATCTAACATTGAGGTCAACTGAGATCAAGGTCTGGCTCACAGGGGAATGTGAAAAACAGTCAAATATTACTTAAAAAAATAAACTCTGTATTATTCATATAACCAAATTGATGTGAAACTAACAAGATCAAATTTTGTATTCGAACAAAACAGAGGGGCTATAATGAGGAAATATTCTTGTTTTTCTAACAAAGGGCGAGTGACCAGGAAACTGGCCCTACACTTTAATCACCTTCTTGCTTTGAGTTTCATGCCTTGACTTAGATCATAGGAGCCTATGCGTTTCCTTGTAACACCGACACTAGATCCCATAATCCACCTTTTGGTGTCACAGGGTGAGGCTTTGATTCGGCAGAAGAGGGAAAGACCGACACTAACCGGAAAGCGTGCCAAAACGTTTATTTTCAGCCGATTCAGCAGTTTAAATCGGAAATTTTCCAGCAAAGTAGTGGTGCAGCCATCCCTTGTCTGAATTAGTAATTTTGTGGTGTAGCGAGTGGTTTAAAAACATAATCTGTGAAACATTTAATGGATGTCTAGCTTTGCGAAGGAAGGAGGCAGCAATAACTCAACATCACACCCAAAGCTAGGTTTTATAGGCATTTATGTGTGAAATGAGTGTAGTATAGTCAGGAGTGTATCCCGTAAATTGAGTGTACAGTGGTGACAACAGACAACCTTCCAAATCCAACCATAATTGCCGTAAATTCACCAAATTACGTGTAAAAAAAAAGAACTGTGACATGCAACACACTATATCTGTGACTGTGAAATGGATTTGGTTGGAAAAAGTAGTGGGGATCATCCTGCAAACCCATTCCAAATCATCTAAACTTGAGGATTAAAAAGTTTCACATGAGTGCCCTTAGGTCATTGGAGCTCCGCTCCATAACAAAGGCCACACACATGAGTCGGCCGAACAGGCCCAGTCTGGAGCGCGCCGTCTGTGAAAAACCGCATGCATGAAGCAGCGAGAGCCACCTTCACCAAGACACACCAACGGGCCCTCCGATCTCAGCGCCTTCCAGTTACACTTCTGTCCGAGCAGAGGGTTGGCTCGGAAGAATCATCGTTCTTAAACAGTCCGTTGTCCGAGTTTAAAAAGCAAGAGGAACACCGACACAATGACCGCACTGTTCGAGGCCACTCCCAGGCTCCTCCCACCAGTGGTCGGGACAGGAGGCTGGAAATCTTATCTGTTAAAACCTCATGGTTGGAGGACATGTAAACACGTGCACTGCTTTTACCCCGAATACATTGCCGCCAAATAGGGGAATAAATGGGGAACGCATAAGATCGAAAGCAATGTTATTATTTGATATCATTATTATCATTAGTGTTAACAGGAAGGTAAAGTGTTCCTGTTTGTGGAATACAGAATCTTTATCAATTTAAACTACACTTTTTTGGGGGGGTTCACCAACGCAATTTGTATCTGCAACGCAACCAGTGCCGAATAGGGGATGAATTGGCCATTATACTCCATATTTGCCATTAATGTACTTGATTGAGAGCCTGAGGCACTACTCTGAGGCCTTCTATGTCTTCACCATGCAGACACAAGTGGTATTTGTTCAGACCTCTGTTGACCGAAGGGCAAGTGGCCACCATTTGGATGACCACTTCTGGTGATGCTAAAAGGCTAGTATCATCCGCACAAATGGGAGGACCTCATTAGTCCTCCTACCGTAGGTAGAACACAAACGAGGGAATGTCCTGTCAAGCAGTCAACACATCCCTATCCCGAACAAGAAGCTGGTTCAGGAAAGGAAACACTAAGGAATGGGCATATTATAGACAAGGCAACTAATGAAATCACAGCAAGTATGTTATTACATTATAAACCATGCATTTGATTAGACGGTTTTTGGTTCCATAATAATACCACCCTCGGTGTAAAACCAGTTGAGAAACATGTTTGATCACTTTGCAGTCAGGAAACAAATAGGTAATGTGAATATCAAATACCTTTCAGCAGTAGTATCAAAATATTTCTTGAGTAGAGCCATTGTAATACTCGTAAAGTAAACAATGGGACTAAATTTTTTATCAATTTTCTATTCTCTATCAATATCTAGAGCCATTTTCCATCATTTATGTCAATACATATACATTAGTTCTGAAACAGCTTCCGAGAATATTGCTACAACAATTTAATTAATATTTTTTCAAGGGTATTAGCTTAGCTGTGGCCTTTGCTTCACAAATAAGTAGGCACAACAGAATGGAGGTGCACACTAAGGCCACATGGTCTAAAAACTGAGGCAGTAGCGCTGTTTAAGAAAGACCCGATTGTATTTGGAGTCCTGGTGTATTCACATTGCATGACAACACTGGTGAAAATCTGTCACAACGCAGAAAGTTAATTCTTCCCAGGTTTTCACTCAGTCAGAATCAGAATAATCAATCAGAATAGAATATTAGCAAATTAAAGCAATCTTAACATCTTTCCTTTTCAAAGGACGTGTTTTTTCTCAGAATTTACAGACCAGTTCCAATGTGTATAAATAAAGAAACTTATTAAAAACTTGTGGGTCAAGGATTATCTTGAGACTGCTGTAGATGGGTTGTTCACATGTTTCTGGGGTGGGTATATTTGAGCTGAATTTGGAAAATGTGCAGTTGAATTCATTACACAAGAAGCAAGGCCATTGGCAACATTGCATAGATTAGATTATTAATTGTTTGACTTCTTTAGATCCAGATTTTTTTGCATGTTTCTGTCATATTTCTGAATACCTAATTTCAAGGCAACCGCTTGCCTTGCACTTATCACAGCTGCAAATGAACACAGGAAAAAAATGTGTGCGCAATAATCTTTACTCAACAGATCAGCATGCTAAATTGGCTGCATGTGCCCTTGTTAACTTGAATGGCAACATGCTATTCTTCAAACAAACCTGTTGGCATTACACCTCGTGATTGTGAAAGTCATTACGTCGACTTACTGTATTATTGTTATGCAGAAGGGGAACTTGTTACCCAGATGTTGTTTTCTTGCTTTATGAGCTAAAGCGTTTAGATCGGTGAAGACGCGTAACCAATACAACACCTGGGGAGGTTTACCCGTTTTATTTCTCTAAACTGTCTCAGCAGTGGTGTGAGATAATCAGAAATGCTTTATAAAATACTTTATAACCAAACTAATTAGGATCATTTAAAGACAGCCTTTTTCCCCACAGACATCTCTAAATCATCAGTTAAGCCTCCCGATTAATTTACATCAATAATGATGTCCCTGTGTTAAGTTTATTGGTTTGTTTGTTTTCTATTAGGACCCAACATTGCCTTATAAGTATTTTTAAATTAGTCCCGATAAAATAAGGGGTTGAAATAACGTGGATGTATGTAACCATTCTTATCGGTATTATACGAAAATGCGCATTCAAAAGATAAACAAAAAAAATCTGTAAATGTCTATGCTATAATAAACAAAACGGTTGCACGCTCATATAGATATGAAATAGATCAAAAGTTGGAGAGTGAGTAACCTTATGATTAGAAGTACAACTTCATTTTAAGGCGTGTAAATGGTTTCTCTAGATGGGTAAGGGGTATAGGATATATCAAAATAGTATATTGTAATCTTGACACCTTGGTTTTATGCAATAATTCATATTATCATATGTGATCATTCTGTGCATCGGTCATGGCGATTGCCGTAAGTGGCTGGAATACATTTTGTATACAAATTGTGGGTTTCACTTACCTCTGTTATGTAGGCTAGTAGCCCAAATCCGCGCTCCCAATCTGATTCTGTGTAGTCTTTCTGTCAATCCCCGGGTATTGTAATGTCTGGGGTCTTTTTGGGAACTAGTTGAAAGGTAAGTGTTCCAGGTCTAGGCAACTGCACAACAAAGAAAAGCAAAATTCCTTGTTTTGATAAACGGGAAGTTTTATTATTAAAGGGAATCAAATGAGAAATCGTGAAATTCTTATTAAGAATGAAAGACATGTTTGGCAAAGTGAATCCTACACGGTGAGTCGTACACTATCGATCCATCTGCAATTCGTCGCTTCCCTCCCAACGGAGGGAGTTCCACGGAAAAATTTAAAATATGACAATGATCTGAAAACTTCACCGAGACAGCGGCATGTAATCTTCAACGAAAATATTTTAAACAAAGAAAGTTAAGTCATGATTTTCTTACCCTATATTCTGGAGACAGTTTTTCTTCCAAAGTGAGGAAGGGGATATATTTAAAAATGGTATGCTTTTTGGCGCGTTATTGTTTCTTTAATATTTCTCCCGGTTTGACAGTATAAGTGGAATGTTAAGTATGACTCTGGTATGAAATCAACGCACTACACTGGAAAACCAAGAAAAAAAAACTTTCAAGGAGGAGCCATTGGTGAGCGTCAATCAACATACTTCGAGGCTGTGACTTCACTTAAATCTCCACCCACAGTCAGTATTGCAGAGTTTTTGAAGTAAATTAATTATGGACACTACTGCTGAACATGCAAGTCGCTGACTTCACATGCTCATCATATATCTACAAATGTTTCAGCATCCTACACATTTCCAATTTCAAATTAACGTCACAAATTGTATTTAATCTAAATTGTTTCACTTGTTCCAACCATTTAAAGTATTAACAAATGTCCCTAAATGCCAATGTGCTTTTTCAACATATACATTTGGGAAAATGTGCATTTAATTTTGTGAAAATAAGGATTTTTGTATATTTTACTTTCAATTTAATTTGTAAAGAACATTCAGTACTTATCTAGCAACAGCTCCTTCTGTTGGTCAAAACTCACTGTTGCAAATGTCCAGTCTGCAGGCATGTGTGCTCTCTCTCTATCCTGCTAATACAATATAATAATTTGTGTTTTGTACAGCGTGGTTTAAAAACATTACGAACAAGCCAAACTGAATTAAACAAAGCTTTTCCGAGCTGGAGTTCCAAATGTATTTATACATTCTAATCCAACACACTTGTAGTTGCATTTTAAATGTTTGACTGTTTAGGTGGATTTTATGAAGGGCAACTTCTTTGCTGAAGTCAACTCTTAAGCATCTGTCAGAAACTTTGCCTGAGTTAAGCTTCATTACATCTGCGAGTTTGAACAACTGCCGGAGCAGGTTCAGGCAGAACACACGCCTCTGACTTACTCTTGGGTTCCTTTGCCCAAACAGGTTTTTCCATCCAAAATGCAACCCTTTTTCAACCCTCAATCAAGGCAGCAACTAAGTGTGGGTGTCAGTTCTTACAACTGAAACCTATTGTCGGTTGTTCCTAGTGGCTGGCACAGGCACAAACACAGTTTCCTGATGATAAATACTTCACGCAAACACAGTCTTTTGTCACAGGCTAGAATTTTGTACTCTGTAGCATTTCTGATAAAACTACTATGCATGAAAAAAATTGTTTAAGAATCGAGCAGTCAAAGAAAAGCTTGGTTTTATTTCTTTGGCGAATATACATTAACGAAGTTGTTTGCTTTTTGGCAAAATTGCTCCAAGGTAACACTGGATACTGGTGAGAACACGGAATGTTATTTTTTTTGCATGTGTTCTACAGACAATACTGGTATAGTCCAACTAACAAAGCTCAGGTTGAAAATAAACATGAATCAATACCATATTTTACAGACCTTTGTTAAAATTAAGCTGTGACATTTAGGTAGATAGAAACACGGAAGGCAGTTGTGAGAAACCAGTAGCTCAGTAGGTTGAAAAGGACATAATTATCAAAAAGATCAAATATCATGAAACACCAGGGATGATATATGAATCGGTGTATATTGGTATTAAGTGTCACGGCTGGTGTGGGGTCAGACCCAAATGACGGAGAGGATGACAAATAATAGCAATGGTGGAAAAAAAAAACTTCACACTCCACAGAAGAATCAGGACAACAAATAATGCAACACAAGTTAGTAAAGGGAATACAAATCAAAAACAGCCAAGCACAAGGACGGTGGACACGCACACTCGACCCTCTTTGGGCGGACGGAGCTGACGCCAGGCTACAACGCCCCCTTTGGGGCGACGGAGCTGGTGGCGCCTGGTGCTTGAACGGGAGATGGAGGTCGGGGGACGGGGCAGCTGAGACTCCCGGACACTGGAGAGGGGGGCTTGGAAACAAGCCCCATCAGGAGATAGGGGCCCCCAGTCCAGCACTGGGTCACCTCAGGATGAAGAGGACCTTGGAACGTTCGATCTCTCACCCAGAGGGCATCGTTTAAACTCCCGGTGGCACTGTTCCCATGCCGGTCTTTATCTTCCTCCGTACTGGTTAGCTGTCTGGGGAGACAGGAAGTAGCTATTGGAGCTGGGTTCTGCATTGGAGCTGGGGCTGGACTGAGCGTCAAAATGGGAATCGGCCTCACAACAAAAAGCCTCTCTGACAGACAGCGAGGCAGAACAACACATTACTTTCCTCAGACGAACCTGGACAACAAACAACGCAATACACAGACTACAGCTAGGAAAGGGATTGAATACAAATGGGGAACCAATCAAGAACCAATTAACTGAGGAACATAAACATGAAAACAGGGAGCAGGTGTAAACAATTAACTAATAATGTTTGGAGTCCACACCGTGGACAACCAATGGTAGACAGAACAGTCCAGGCCATGACTGATAGGCCACAACGCTTTTGATTCAAACAGAGACACGCACAGTATAGGCATGAAAAACCTGGAAATAGTTTACAATTCACTGTGGTATAGGAGTATGTTTATATACGTCTATGTGTTTCATAGATTTTTTTACAAAACTACATGCAAGTACAGCAGAAACTGGATATTATCAGCTCTATTACTAATGTACCTTGTTTGGATTTTAAACTGATTAGAGAAAGACATCCTGTCATGCCAGTGAAATCAAATTACCACAAAACATTGAGTACAGGTACCTGCGTAGGCCATCATTCTTTTTGTCAAGACATATTCCATCATCAATACAATGTTGCTTGGGGCAACAGCACAGGTCAATGTAGTAGCCCCCGTTGTCAAATACTCCACGATCTTCAACCTTTTGTACCCTTTTTCACTTCAAAAAGTGATCTGAACTTTTAAAAGGCCGATCTTTGTTTTCTCTGGTCTTAGAGAAAGTTAGAGAGAGGAGGTGTCGGAGCATTACCTATCACTGTTATTCACAGGCTATCTTGCCATCGAAGCTTGAGAGAGCAATGGCAAAGGCCTGCACGGCACACATAGGGTAGTTGTAGTCCAGAGTGAAAGCATCGTCTGCTACTCGTCCGAACTGCATCACAATATAGTCCACTGGAGAAAAAGAAAATTCATATGACCATGTTTTTTTTAATAATTCAAGGCGTATTCCACATCGATACATGGTTTTATCTCAACTTTTTGCCTACCGTCTTTGCTATGTACTATTTGAAAGTTCTTGATGGAGGCTTGCGTGACCCTGCCGTTGAAGTTCAGCACGTGGGAGGATGTCTCTTCGTTCCAAGTGGGGGTTTTATTACGAAGTTCAATGAGATTGTCCAACTTTCTATTTTGAAACTTCATCAGTAGACCGTCATGGTCCTGAATATTGAGGAACAGTAAGGTTGTACGGACAATTACAGCTGTTATAGCAGTTAGTTTGTGGTTGGTTAGTATGGGAGCAGAAATCAATTTGGAGCCCTCGTTGGATAGATGTTCCTACATTGTCTACTTCATAATTGAAAGCTTAGAATCTAACAGTATGCTTTTAATACCATACAAACTGATTTTATTCCTTTGGATGTTTGGAAAACAGTTTAGTTTGTCCATCCATCCTTTCTACAAAAAGCTACATTTTGTGACCTGTGGAATCTGTGCGTCATAATTGGATGTTGATTTATGTCGGTGGTTGGGGTTTGAGGATGTCAAGGAATTATCAGTTGCCGAGACACTTACACCTCTGGGTCGTACGGGAACTCTTTCACTGTCCTTGTCCATTCCTGGGATTATGACCGTCATTCTTCTGGGCCCTTTCATGCCAAGGACATTAGTTTCCTGAAGAAAAAGGACCGACAAATCACTTCTTGGGAATTTTCTTAATTCATGAAATTTCCTTAATTTGAACGTGTAATGTGAAACATACATATATTATGGCCGCAAGCTCTTGGCGTGCGTTCGACATGTCTGGGAGGGATCGGTCTGGATGCAGTGCGTTGTCAAACACTGTAAATTTAGTACCCATTAAGTTTGACCTGGAAAGTAAAAACAAAGTGTAAATGACCCTGAAAAAGGCGACTTTTACATTTTCCATAATGTAATAGAAATAAGTGAAATATTACACTGTGGGCTGCCAACATTGCTGATTCATAAAGCTGCCGCAAGGCATTTAAATGTAGTGTTTATTATGTACTGTTCACCTCAACTTCCCAATGAAATTTTCCCCTCCCCTTGATAAGTCTGTGGGATCTATGGAAATCAAGTAATTGGAAGTTGTGCTTTTCTTTCGCTTTCTTCCAGCCAAGAGGAAAATCTGTGAAATCCCCCCAAAGTACATAATGTTTAACACAACTCAATGCCAATCATACCATATACTGTACGTGGACGATCAACACGCCAAAACACAAAAAGTGACTGAGGACAAACAGTTTTTTTCCCCCTCCTTCTTTGCTCACCTTCTTGTCGTTATCCAGGTGAAGGTAATAGGTGGGGTAAAGGCTTTTGTCCATGCCCCTCTGGTCCCGGGTGACTCGGCATTTCACTGTCACCCCCTGCTGGGCCGGTTGCAAGACAAATTCCTCCAAGTCGTCAAACTCTATCTCAGGGGAGGGCGGTCTTTCCTCCTGGTTTCAAAGGACAGAGTTAGAACTGCGGTGAGGGTAAGTTTTTTAGAATGATTCATTTCAAATGTGTGAATACAAAAATCTATGATATGGTCAAAGGCATAAACGCTCACACATCTTCAGTATACCACTATGTACTCAGCTATGCATTATGTGAGATGTTGTCCCGGACACAGTTTATTACAATCGTTATACTTAGGTTACAAGCCTACCTTTTTCCCCTTTTTGCCTTTACCCTTTTTCTTCTTGGTTGCCAACTCAGAGTCAGAATCGTCGCTGTCTTGTGCTTTCGCTAAGAAAGGGAACAAGAAGTTAATCAGACACGCATGGATGTACACAAAAGCAAAATTAAGCCAAAATATTTGATTAGTTAACCTTTTTTCTTGCCCTTCTTGTCCTTCTCTTTGCCTTTGTCTTTGTCTTTGTCTTTCTTTCCTTTCTCCTTGTCTCCCCCTGCTTGGAACATAGAAGCTGGACTGGCAGTGGCCTTCTTCTTTGACTTGCTCGACTTAACCTCTGGTTCACTGTCATCACTGTCCGACTCAGCAGCTGCTCGCAAACAGAGTGGTAGCACAACTTAATTATCCCAAGAAATGTGTTGTCCATGCCCCTGATATGAAAGTTAAACTTTGTCTCAGCGACTATGTCAATGAGGAGCAGACTTAAGAGCATCTGGAATCATTACCCTTTTTCTTGCTTTTTGAGTCTGCTTTGTCACCGTTGATCTGAAACATGGAGGCTGGCTCCTTCTTCTTGTCCTTCTCCTTTGTCTTGGATTTCCCTTTGACATCAGACTCTTTATCCTCTGAAAATGCAGTTGATATGTCTTTAATGTACTTTAGAATACTTCAAAACATAGTGTCTAATGTATTCTTTACACACACACCCACACACACACACACACACATACACATATATATATAAATATATCTATAAACGGTGTATATATATTATGATTATAACTTTTTTTTTAATAAATGCTGACATTATTCTGTTTGGAAGGAGGTTGTGATGCCTTATTATCAATACTCATGTTTCCTCTTACCTTTAACTCATACGGTACAATATGACTGTTTTACTTGGGCTAGCTCATCATTTCTAACTAAATTGCTGCCTGTTAAACCTAAAGTTTTCCCACCTTTTGATTTCAATTTCTTTTCCTTCGAGCCGCCACTGGGCGAACTGTCTTTTGTGTTTTTTTTCTTTGTTTTCTTCTGAGATGCATCCTCGTCCTCGCCATCATCCTCGTCTGTGTCTGAACCTGTTGCAAATCAAAAAAATCCATACATTAATAATCATAGTTTTTGTTTTTGATCAATGCATCCTTTTAATATATGCAACTGAGATGAATTTTGAAGCCTCACTTTTTTTCTTTTTTGTAGCAGTTTTAAGTTTCTTTTTTGCTTCAGGTTTAGGCTGCTCGTCTTTCTCTGGTTTTTCATTATCCTTTTCTGGCTTCTTTTTCTTTACCTTCTTTTCATCTTTTTGAGAAAGTAGCAGATGGTGACTTCTACCTAGTTGAATCGTTCCATTGCTCTGGCCTTTCTAAGGACAAACTAACATGCATGAAACGAACAGCTTCACTAAGTATTTGTAAGTTTGCATTCTGCTTACTTTGAACAGCACTACTCTCCTCTCCTGACAGATCCTCACTCTTCTTGCTTTTGGTCTTTTTTGGCTTGGCCTCGGCACCGTTGGCTTCGGCTGGGACTGACTCAGCCTTTTTTTTCTTCGGCTTCTAAGGAAGGGTTCTGATAACAATCATGAAAGGTTGTTTATGTACGAGCCCAGATTCTTAGAAATGTCAAACAGGAAATACCCATAACAGAACAGAGAGGTTGCTGTAAACTGAGGATTTGTTTGATCAAATCTTGTGTGTAATAAGTATAAAAAACAACGAATAATAATAACAAATATTGTTTTCTGTTATTGAATGATGGGCAACTGTTTGTAGTAACTTACCAATCCAATGTATATGTCATGAAAAGCATCGCAAGCATAAAGACAGAGAGGCAAGGTCAAATTCAATGACAGAATTTAGAAACAAATAAGAGGGCTTAAAAAAATAAATTATTTAAAAGATTAAAATATTAATCTGCACACTTCAATTACATTTAAGATGGTCAGTGCATATCCCATTTATTCCCTTCTTAAATTCAGGCCCACAAAACATATTTTAGACCACTGATTATCTTAAGGTTTTGTTTATAGGGGAAAGGTGATTTGAAATGTCCATCTTTCTTCAAGATACTACCTAAATATGATCCACCTGAGCACAGCAATAGCTGTCATCTGAAGACGTTTCCTTCAGAACTGATCTTGACACGATCACAGCGATATCTTTCATGAAACTCACCGAGAGGATGTGAATCTTACTTAACGCAAGTGGCTCAGTATGAAGTCTCTGTGATCACCTCAACTTGAATAATGACTGAGAGAGGAGAGAGGGCTATGCAGGCTAATCCTATTACACTCCCTCCTCTCTATCAAACTATTTCTGGCCTTTACCTCAGACATAACGGTCACTTGAGAAATAGCAAGTTGTATCGTAGACATTGTAGATTCTACAGTAACTTTAAATATTACGTGATTCAAATTTAAATCCATTCCATCCATCCATTTCAACCATTATTTGTAACCATTTCTATAACTATAATATTGAGATTTTAAGGCACTATTTCTAGAGCTTTTTCATGACACTGATTATACAGTAACAGTTCCGTCTTTCAAAAAGGTTGATGATGTAATACCACTGTCATCGTACCACAAACCTACACTACATTTAGAAAGAATACAGACCTTCATCCACACCTTGTTACATTGCAGCTTTTTTCTAAAATGGATCATATGGAAAATGAGGCTTATCAATCTACAAACTATTGCTACCCACTTTGACACAGCAAAAACAGGTTTGCAGAAACGTGGGCACTTTTATTTAAATGAAAAACTGAAATATCACCTTTACATAAGTATTCAGATTCTTTGCTACGACACTCAAAGTTGAGCTCAGGTGCTTCCTTTTTCCATGGGTCATTGTCATTGATTGGATAAAGGCAAACCTATGTCTGTAGAAGGTAACCCAGTTGGCCATGCATGTAAGAGCAAATACCAAGCCATGACATCTTGCTGGCCATATCACTCACAAAACTTGCTCCCGCATCATATGCATCAGACTATGAGAAACCAGATTGTTCTGATGAAACCAAGATTGAACGCTTTGGGCTAAATGGCAAACGTTATGTCTGGAGAGAACCAGCCACAGCTCATCAACTGGCAGATTCCACCCGTATGGATAAGACTGGTGGTGGCACCGTCTTTCTGTGGGGATGTTTTCGTTTAGGAGACCCGCTCTCAGGTGCTGTGGACCTCAGCCTGGGGACGAAGATGCACCTTCCAACTGCTCACAGCTGAGATAACACGTGAGTGGCCACTGGACTCCTCTGCTAATGTCCTTGACTTAGCCAGAGCCCAGAGTCGAACCTGATCACACACCTCTGGATAGATCTGAAAATAGCTTCGCATCAGTACACCCCATCTAATGTGACATACCCTAAGAGGATCAACAAATGCAGGTGTACCAAGCTTGTAGCGTCATACCCAAGATGTGGCTGTATTTGCTGCGAAAGGTGACTCAGCAAAGTACTCATCAAAGGGTCTCAATACTTAAGTTAAAGTGATATTTACACTTTTTTACTTAATAACTAATGTTTCAATACTATTTAAGTAATATTTGCGCAAAGTTCTACAAACCTTTTTTTTTTTTTGCATTATCATCATAGGGTATAATGTGCAGATCGAGAAGAAAATGTTTTCCATTTTAGAAAACAGGCGTAAAATGGCAGTGTGGTAAAGTGAAGGAACAGGGGTCTGTGCGTTCTGAACGCACGGTAAGTTAGCTCCTGTCCTGTGGTTAGAAAGGACTCAATCCAGCAAAGTAAGTGTGTGGGGCTTTGTTTTAGTCAACACGCCTGCTGTTTGGGGTCTCAAAAACCACAGCCTCTGCATGCTCTATTGTGTTGAGAAAGCCTTTGACTCTATGGAATATCACCATTGTTAGGCTATAATGTTTAACTAGTTGGCATCAAGGGCCACCACTTGTTACCAGCAGTTTATATGGAATCTCCGCTGTTGCATTTATCACAGCTGTCTCAATCATCACTAACAGATATGCATTTAATTATGATGTTGCTATACTGTGGCAGTGAATACATATATAACATATTACATATATATAAATAATGTATAATATTACAGTGAATGTTGAATATAAGTATAGGATCTGCATGATCAGCCCTCAGTGTTATTTTCATATATATATATATATATATATATATATATATATGAGAGCAAACAGACTAGATTACTGTGTTCATTTTAGAATCAAAATATTATATAATGTCTTGAAATCTTGTAATGTTCTGACAATAAATCAAATGGTAATTAATTAAACAAAGTCCTGTCTATCTTACTCAGTCACAATATTATGAATCACTCCAATATTATACATGTCTATATATATAATAATTTCACTAGCTATGAGGAAATCTGCACAAAATAGAAGACATTTACCTTCTCTGCTGACATGGTGGGACTTTATGTCTGAGAATACCTCTAAGATTATATCCAATGGTTAGAAAAAAAATCACCTCCGTGGTGAGTTAGTAAGTTATTTAGTTAGTTGTCAGTAGTTCCGCAGAGATATAAGAGTGTGAAACCTGCTACTCAGGAGTCTCTATCAACAGAAAGTTGTTAATAGGATTTATGTGCGAAGCCATCTGCTCTGCAGGCGGACGGGAAGAGGAGGCACCAACAAGGCTTTGTGAGGAGGGTGAGGTGTGCACATCTTGATGTAGGGTCATTATCATCACAGGTCCACTCGGTCTGCCTGCCTGCCTGTCCACCAAACCTGTCTGCCTGCCTGCCTTCGGCCCTCCCCGCCTGCCTGTCTGTCTGTCTGTCTGTCTGTCTGTCTGTCTGTCTGTCTGTCTGTCTGTCTGTCTGTCTGTCTGTCTGTC
>JAVQJS010012809.1:0-17081 GCA_036024795.1 Galaxias rostratus | reverse complement strand
TAGTTTTCACCAGAGCAGCATACAAGGTCATGGAGGAAGAAAAATAACAGTGAAAGGTCAAACAGATTAGACTATACAGCTTGTTACGTTTGATGTTTCCTGTAGCATTCATCTGCTGTTGTCATGCGAAATAGTGTCCGGCTGCCAAACTGTGTCCGTCTTGCGTCACAATGCGTTTTTTGCTACAATGTTACATTTAGCTACATTCCGTTTTGCGGGCAAAAGGGCCCCCATGTGGGAATTTAAGGCTTTTCATCCAATTGCTGTGCAGTACACTTTCATTCACACCTACAATTGGTCAGGTTATGCCGAGCTTGTCACTCAAGAAGCTGTGCTGTCAATCAATACCACGCGGGGTCAAGCACTCTGTGCTAAAACAAAATTACAGACAAAATGTTTTATTTCTTCTGATTAACTAAAGAAATATAAATGTTTCAGTTTCTTAAACATTTACCATATAGCTGACATTCTATAATTTTTAAATTTACAGTTTAAATACTTAATGTTGAGGATTCTTTGACAAAAGCAAAGTTTTAAGGAAAACATTATAATTTCAAATACACATCATTAATTCTAACCATGTCTATGTCTTGACTATATTTTCTATTCATTTTACAACTCATGGTGGTAAATAAAAGTGTGACTTTTATTGGATGGAAAACACAATATTGTCTGGGTGACCCCAAACTTTTGAACGGTACTGTATATACATGGAATGGCTTAGAATATCATGGCTGACCTATAAATAATTATTAAAATACACAAATTGCAAGTCTTCATAAACTTCATGTAGACTGAACGAGCCGCTTTGAGATAGATTTGATAGTGTTGCCTAGCTCGTGACTGATGCTAGCGCGAGCCCTTTAGCCCGCTAAACGGAATGTAGCAAAATGTAACATTGTGACACGAGCCGGATACAAGACGGACACTATTTCGCATGACAGTGTCACTTGGTTGCTGAAATTTAACGTGAATGCCCTTTTAAGTCAGAACATCTTGGCAAGTCATCTAACATTTTGGTTCACCTTTTGCCGAAGTTATTTTGTCGGATGGCAAGAAAGTTTTCATTAACTCACCTATTGCGCGCATATCTTTTTCTCACATTTAATTAGTGAGGAAATAGCTGTTACAATAGTTATCTATGTGCTGTTTGATTGGAAAGCGATTTGATGATATTAATATATAAACAAATATATATATATAAAAAAACTTAATTCAGTAGAATAGGATTACATATGATATTTATTGATTTAATGAAGAAGCTGTTTCAAAAACAGTTTTAAATTGCTTTATACTTACAGTGTAATATTTAGAACTGATAAGTTAAGACATTTGTAAATTGCTATGACATTTCTACACTTTCTGAATGTAATCTATATAACTACAAAATGCTGAGACATAGACACTAGTAAAGCATTTAAAGTATCCCCTCTGAGAAACGCCGCCATACCATTGTGGAAGGGGTTTCATTGTCCCTGTGACACAAGGAGCTGTGTTGTCAGGAGCAGTAGCCCCTGGTAGGATCTCCCATAGCAAATTGGTCCCAGAGGAGGGTATAAGCTGAGCAAGATTCAAAAACTACCCAATGAAGCGGAACCTCACCAGGAAGAGGGAAATCAGGGCTATCTCCTGGAGCAAACAAGGGGGAGATGCTCATAGGCAAGTGTCTGCTGGCCGGGCCTTGACCCATGGTGCCCAGTTGGGAAAAGCCTGAAGAAGGAGCCGCAGGGTGAGAGGCGCTGGGTAGGTGGGAGGATTCTCACGAGACCCTGGCTGGGCGTTGCTGTACTGGAGTTTTCGTCAGGCGAGTCTCGCGATTTACCACCGTTCCAATCCTCACCTTTGGTCATCAGCTTTGGGTAGTGACCGAAAGAATAAGATTGCGAGTACAAGCGGCTATAATGTGTTTCCTCCGTAGGGTGGCGGGTCTCAATCTTAGGGATCGCGTAAAGAACTCGACCATCCAGTGGAGCTTTAAGTCGAGCTGCTGCTCCTTTGCGTCGAAAGAAGACAGATGAGGTGGAACAGACTTCTGATTAAGATGCCCCCTGAGCAACTCCTTTTGGAGGTTTTCTGGGCATGATTCTAGCATTTAAATTAATGTTGAAGTAGGTAGGCAAACTACTGTGCAAACACTTTACATATACTATACTTCTTGTTTATACTTAAGGCCTTGTTTATACTTCGTGATAACATTAGCGATCATTCATTTGTTGCTTACAATCACACACTAGTGTACTCGAGCTTCAACGCAAGTTAACGGTCTTGCAACGGAAGTTTGCTCACTGCTTTTTATATTGTCATATATCAAATAAAGTTTGTGTAAAAAGCAGGATTAAACCAAGCAGAGGTGACCAAAGGGCTGTTCAATACATTCACGCAGTTTCATACATGCTATGTACATAGAAAACCACTAATATGATCTGTTCCATTTCATTATGTCACCTGCATTTTTATTTGTTTTTGATCCAGACAGTATATCCTAGAATATCTGCTTGGTTCCTAGCCTACTCAAACAATCAGCGATTGTTCTACAGACTGAGATATGGAAAGCCAAATGGGTAACAATTAGCCACTTTCTGACATTTGGAGACACGTCTTGATAACAAAACCTTCATCGGTCAACGTTACTGGCATACAGCGCATCAGTGGGCACAAACATTTTCTTAAGGAAATGTAATGACATTTGGTTTACACCAGGGGTCGGGAACCTTTTTGACTAAGAGAGCCATGAAAGCAAAAAAATTTGACATTTATTTCAGTGAGAGCCATATAATATATTTTAAAAGTGAATTCAACTAAATGTAAATATAATGAGCCTCTGAATTTATTCTTTTAAATAATGTTGTTATAATACTCACATTAATGTGACTTCTGGGGCCGCATGGATTTAAGGGTTAGCTTTGAGCTAATGACCGAAGGGACGTTCACATGTTTTACCCAGCAACGGCCAACAAAGGCCAGTATCATCCAAATAAAATAATGGACAATTGCTCCTGCAGCTAGTGTCCGGCTGCGAAAATGTTGCTACATTCCGTTTCGTGGACTAAAGGGCTCGCGCTAGCGTCAGCCACGAGCCAAGCAACACTAGCAAATGTACCTCAAATGAAAACCTGCAATTTGTGTGTTTTAAAAATTATTTAAGGTCAGAATTAATTATATGTATTTGAAATAATAATGTTTTCCTTAAAAATTTGCTTTTGGAAAAGAATCCTCAACATTAAGTACTTAAACTGTACATTTAAAAATCATATAATGTCAGTTATATGATAAATGCTTGATAAACGGAATGAAACATTTATATTTGTTTAGTTAATCAGAAGAAATTATATTTTTTGTCGCTCATTTTTTTAAAGCATAGAGCACTTGACCCCGAGTGGTATTGATTAATAGCACGGTTTATTGGATGACAAGCGCGGCATAACCTGACCAATTGTAGGCGGGAATAAAATTGTACTGCACTGCAATTGGACAAAAAGCCTTACATTTCCACGTGGGGCCCTTTTGTCCGCAAAACGGAATGTAGCAAAAATGTAACATTGTAGCAAAAAACCCATTGTGATGCAAGCCAGACACATTTTCGCAGCCGGACACTATTTCGCATGACACAGCCCTGAACAGGACATGAGCAGTGAAAAATCGATGGATGGATTAAAACAAGTGAGAATATTTTTGTTTATCTGTGGGCCTATTTAGATAATAGCATAGATGACCTTAACACATTTATTATTATGATATATAATATAATTTCTACAACACAATTGGGGAGGCACTGTCTCCCTTGCTTCCTCTGAGAAGCATTCACTGATCCGTCTCTTGTCTCTCTCACGCTCTCTCATGGACCTTTTCCCATTTCGTTGTAGATTATGCGGTGGTCCTCTTATTGTACATTGTGAAGTGGTAATTTTGTTGAATATTGTGCAGTGGTCATTTTGGGACAATGTAAACTGCATGTTCTTTGTGATATTTAACATTCTTGTAGTTGGGTTTATGATATAGCTAAAAGCATGGCAAACACAGATATAATTTATTTTAAAATAAGCTAAAAAAAAAAATCTAAAAAGAAAACCTTGTGGAAATAGTTGGATTGAATAGGACCGAATTCCTATTTATTCGCGTTATTTTTTAACAAAATCTCCATTACCAAGGAAATCATTAGTGCTGACATACAGTATATCACTTCATATAATCGCAGGATATTCAGCACCTTTAAGTAAATGGAAAAAAACACCATTTGGCTGTATTGAAGCATTTCCCAATAAACTATTGATGTATGCAAGGCAATGCTCTAACTGCTAATACTTTAGTATTAGTTATCTAACTATATTAACTAACCATATTCAATAACCGTTATTTATTTCTTTAGGGTAAAATACTTACACTGTCTCTTTTCCGTTAGTGTCTTTCTTAAAAGACAAATACTGATAAATGTACTAAACCAGCCTTAAATAAACTGAAACAACAAAACAGTAACAGGTCAAATTAATAAGAGAATAGTTATTAGTTACAATATTTAGATATAAATGATACCTTTCTGATTTCCTAGCCATAAAAAATTCAAGTGAAACAATCTGGCCTATTCTCAAGTCCTAATGTTTATTTGCGTGGAGATATAAAGGAAGGAATAAGAACTTTTGCTCAGCACTGTATCTTTCTGAGATGATTCATATGATTAGTCATATCCGCTTGTATTTAGGTGTAATTAGTCATACAATTATAAAAAATGCATGAACTATTGCTATGTGAAGCTTGATGATAACTTGCATATTTTCTGATGCACCAACCAAGATTGCCATTAGTTGGATTGATAATGTTTGTATGCAAATATCTGACTAATCTAATTAAAGCCAAATGTATGGAGAACAAAATCAGAGTTAAACTAAACTAAACGTAATTCATTAACTACCAACTTACACAACTTGTGTTCCTACCTAGAAGCTCTGCTCCAGCATCCACATCTCCGATGATGTCAGACTTGGCATCTTTGATCTCATGGTAGAGTGAATCGGTGTTTATACCAAATGCCTCGTTAACAATACCCTGGGAGGGACTAAAAGCATATTCATTTACTTAACTTTAAAAACATCTGCAAACAACTATTTCAGAAAAAGTTTGGAAAGCATCTTAGAGCAGAACATACGCATAAGTGAACCGTTAAGCTAATTAAAGGTACATTCACACTGCAAATGTAGTGATCATATCGTGATTTTTGCTCATCATCCAAGAACTGACGGACACAGTGGCCAATATTTGATTACAGTGCAAACTGGTTTACGTTCTGAATGAAGCTGCATGTGCAAACAAACAATAACCAAGATGTCCCATGTAGCACACAAACTTCTGCATTTGGTGCCTGTCTTATGCAAACTAATTAGGGAAGGGCATTCTATGCCATCACTATTTGAATATTAAAAAAATAATTAACAATTAACTTTTGACCAAAAAATAAATAAATAGCTACAGCTACACTCAAACACCCATAATTTTGATTATAGAAAATTCAAATAACCATGCCCATCCCTCAAAATAATAACCCTAAACAGCTAACTCATAGCATATGGATTATATATTACCCTGAATTTGGAAAACCAAGGAAACCCCTTGTATAGTGTTTAAAGTAAAGTACCCCTACATTACTAGTGCCAAAGAGGAAATATAGTTTGATCATCCAAATTATGTGTTGTTCTACCTGTTTCGTCCTCCATTGGCACGAGGGTGCACACGCATATCCAGTTCAGGAGTTGAATCAATGATCTCTTGGAACTCAGACCATTCATCACTGCTACCCATTCCTGGATCAAAATAAACATAAAACACCCATTTCAACAAAGAGCCTTTTATAATTCTGACCTTTGTTAACAGCTCTCTCTTCTAAAAATGTCTGCTTACCAATACTAACGTTCCTCGTTTCCTGCGACACTTGGACTTCTATGTTCCTGCTCAGCTGCTTTCCACTTTGCCTGCGGTTCCCAGCAGTCATCACATCAAACTGTGATGTTGGAAGGAAACTTTCATTGAGGGGGGTGACTGTGGCTGATGGGATGGAGGAGGTGGGTGTGTTGGACTTGCTTCCTGGACTACTGGGTGTTGCTGCTAGTGAGTCCGACTCAGAGCCATCCTCCTACACAAGAGGGAAAAGATAGAGATTTACTTCACTTTTTCTCAGACTGCATTATACTGTAGGTCTAAAGGGAGACTAATCAACATAGCTGAGGCCACATATTCAAATGCACATAGGGTAAAGACATTCACTGTTTCCACATAAACTGTTTTCAGCAACTATGTTACACAGCAACTTAACAGGCCACTGCAAATAATAACTAATAAAGAAATTCAAATTAGCTTTTATTTTCTTTACAAAATTTTATTTGATCATTAACTGGGTTTTAATGGATCAAAGGTTTTACCTTAAGTTGACTGTCTTAAAAAAAAATTTTTTTGATAAAGCCAAGCCTTTACAAAAATAAAGTTCAAAAGTTCAAAGTCTTTTATTTTTCAAATGCACTGTATAATACAGGATCGTTCTGAGCAAAGAAATTCTTATGACAAGGCAGGCAACAACTACGTAGAACAGAGCCAAAATATCAATACCAGATATATAAATAATACAAAAGTAACTAAGATATACATAATATGTACAGATGGGGGATATGGACAGTAGGAATTGGAGTGCGAAAAATTCCAAATATATTAAGTGCAGGAGTGTTGATGAATATGTGCATAGGATTGTGATGTGATGATGCGCATTGAACGTACATAGGGAGTGAGCATACATATGAGAGTCATGTGATCAATGATGGACTGTTTGAAGCAGGTGGGGACTGCAGACTGTTTTAGGGAGAGGTTGAATATAGAGGTAAATACCTCCGCTAGCTGGTCGGCGCACGCTCTGAGGACACGGCCTGGAATGCCATCTGGCCCTAGTGACTTCCGAGGGTTTACTCTTTTAAAATCTCTCCTCACGTCAGCCGTAGACAGGGACAGAGTGCAGTTGTCCTGGTCCTCATCTAACCTAGCAGCAGGGAAGGCGTTGCTTGCCTCAAACCGTGCATAGAAGGTGTTGAAGGAAGAGAGGCGGCGGGCTGGACATCACTGCTATTTCTCCCTTTGTAGTCTGTGATGGAACGCAGTCCGCACCACATGCGCCTTGGGTCTGAGCTGTGGTAGTCGGACTCCAACTTGTCCCTGTAGGCTCTTTTGGCATCTCTGATGGCCCTCCGCAGGTCATATCTGGACTTCCTCAAGGCCTCCAGGTCCCCAGAGGTATGGGCAGCGGACCGTGCTCTGAGCTTAGCACGGACATCACCATTAACCCAGGGCTTCTGATTTGGGAAGGTCCTGACATTGACCCTTGGAATGACATCATCGATGCACTTCGAGATGTAGGCTGAGATAGAGTCTGTGTATTCATCAATATCACCATCAGCTGAAACACAGAACATCTGCCAGTCTGTGGTTTCAAAACAGTCCTGGAGGGTGGCAATGGATTCCTCGCTCCATCGTTGAACTGCCCGAAAAAAAGTTTTTTCCTGTTTTAGGCGTAGTCTGTAAATTGGGAGGAGCAGAACAGAGGTGTGATCCGCCTTGCCAAAGGCAGGGCGGGGGAGGGGTTTGTAGCTGTCCTTTATTTGAGTATAACTATGGTCAAGAGTCTGGTCACCACGGTAGGAAAGGTAATATGCTGGTGATATTTCGGCAAAACTTTCCTCATGTTAGTCCTATTGAAATCGCCAACAACGATAGAAGCTGCCTCAGGGTGGGCATTCTCCAGACCATTGATTACTCTTGATTGTCCGCCTGCAGGGGTATGTAGACTACTGTGATTATAGCGGAGCTAAATTCCAGAGGGAGGTAGAAGGGACAGACTTTTATGGTTAAAAGCTCTAGGTCTGGAGAGCAGTGTTTAGCAAGTACTGCTACATCCGTGCCCCAGCGAGAGTTAACCATAAAGTAGACCCCACGGCCTCTACGTTTACCTAACTTGGTTGTTCTGACCTGACGATAGATGGAGAATTCAGCCGGGGTAGTAGCCGAGTCAGGCACTGTTGGGTCCAGCCAGGTTTCGGTAAACGCCAGCACAGAGCAGTTAGCAATGTCCCGCTGGAAGTTAATCCGTGCGTGTAGTTCGTCCATTTTGTTATCTAAAGATTGAACATTTGCTAGTAAAATGCTGGATAGCGGCGGATTGAAGTGTCTCGTCCGAGATCTGCATAGGATTCCGGCACGTTTGCCTCTTTTTTTCTCCTCCGTCGGCGTGTTGGTAAACACAGCGGCGGCAAGACAAAGGGGTCGAAACACGAACTCCGGTAAGTAAAAAAAAAAGGTATTGTCCAGTGTCGAACGAACACCTGAAAGTGCTTGTCAGTCATACTGTATGATCGAAAGTGCAGTGTGTAAAAATGTAAGGGATATAAAAAAAATAAACAAAATAATTAGCGAAAAACTACGAGTTGGTTGCGGAGCCATCGTCAATGCAGCCTTTCCACGGCGCACCCGGAAGGACAGTCTCCAATGTGGATCTCCAATTTTCAAAGTGGAATGAAGGTCCCTTAAGTATCTTTGCAAAATGTTTACCCGAGGTAAAACGTCTTTCAGGAACTTGTCCCCGAGGGCTAAATATACCTTTGTCAAAAAAGTTAAACTGAACCCAAAGACAACAACCAGAGACCTGGGGAAGGATTTGGAGGCACAAGGTACCCATGGGAACTACCCAAAAATATTTTTACAAAGTTATGGCATGTCACCCAGTCAATTAAACTTCTGGGATATCAACCCATTTTAGTGCAAATAAAATGAAACAGTTCATAAGAGGAAACAGCAAAACAACCCCCAAAAAAGAGCATGGTTTTGTAGGTGTTGGCTACAGACCATTTACTGGTTGATTTTACATGAGGGGATGCCTACACCCCATTCAGGTTGCACACATTGTCCAGGATCTCCAGGATGACACATCCATACTTGCCGGCGCAAGAAGGTTTGCTGTATCTCCCAGCAAAGTGTACAGAGTGTGGAGGAGATATCAGGAGACAGGGCATTACACAAGGAGAGCTGGACAGGAGTCTAGACGAGCAATAACCTAGCAGAAAGACCAGTATCTTCTCCTTTGAGAGAATAGGCTGAGAAGCACGGCCAGAGCCTTAAAAATGATCTCCAGCCAGCTACTCTTAAGCCTGTTGTCGGTCTGACCAAACTTTAAGAAACAGATTTAATGAGGGTGGCATGAGGGCCTGAGGTCCTTTAGTGGGACCTATGTTCACAGCCTAGAACCAGGCAGCTCGATTGGTATTTACCAGACAACATTAGAATTGGCAGCTTTGCCATTGGCATCCAGTTCTCTTCACAGATGGGAGTAAGTTCCCACTGAGCAAGTGACAGACATGAAAGAATCCTGAGATGCTATGACAAACATAATGCTACCTGCAAAATCATCCAGCATGACCATTTTGGCAGTAATGGTCGCACAAAGCTCTCTACATGCTAGCCAATGGTACTGTAATTGCTGTTATGTACAGGGATGAAATCCTCAAACCTATTATAAGACATGCGCTGGTGCAATGGACTCAGGGTTCCTACTGGTGCAAGACAATTCCCAAACGTGCCCTAGTGGTCAGTGTGTGTTTGTCAGTTCTTGGATGATTTTTTCGGCATTGATTACATTGACTGGCTCTCAAGTTCCCTAACCTCAATCCAATTGAGCACTTATGGGACGTTATGTCTGCCAAGTAGTGCCAGAAACCATCCAAGAGCTCACTGAAAAATGCTCTAGGTAGTGGGATTGTTTTTGCCACAAATGAGCTGTTAATACCGAGACATCGCTGGAGATCTTTGGAAATCTGAAACTCTACCGTAATTGGGTCTTCCAGCATTATTATTATTATTATTATCATTATTATTTTGAAATGAACGAAGGGATATTAAAGTAGATATCCTACTAACCTAACAAGAAACGTCTGGGTTCAGGAAATACAGTATTTGGAGTTTGAATGTTTTAAAGGGGAATTTCATCCATCCATTCATCCATTATCAGAACCACATATCCTATGCAGGGTCATGGGGGGGACTAAAGTCTATCCCAGCCGACTTCAGGCGAGAAGCGGGGTACACCCTGGACAGATTGCCAGTTCATTGCAGGGCTAACACACAGACCTAGATGAGACCCACACTAACACGGGAAGAACATGCAAACTCCATACAGAAAGGCCCTCAGGTGGGGATTGAACACAGGACCTTCTTACTGGGAGGCAACAGTGCTAACCACTGCACCACCGTGCTGCCCCAAATTTTACCCAAAAACAAAATTAATTGTTCTCCTCTTATTATAAGTAGTTGGACAAGAGAGAGAAGTTTCATAATGGCGTTCTATATTCCAAACACGGAGGGTGTATTCTTTGGATTTTCAAACCTAAAAATGTATGTACCCTTACAGTTTTTCATTCCATGAAGAATCTGTACAATTACATTCGCAGTATAAACCTACATGGGTACAGATATGTTTATCCACTTCTTAAGGAGCAATTTAGCATGTTTCAACAATGAGTACATTTTAAGATAGACATCTTCCTTCAACGGTTAGTTTTCTAAAGGACTACAACCAGCAAGGGAGAAATCATTCATGTTTCAATAACATAGCTAGCTACCTTACTGTTTATTCACAACATGATGACAAAGCATGGTCCACCATTTGTTAGACACGCCCCAATTCCTAGAGGGTGTTTATTTAATTCTTTAGGATTTCTTGGTGTTGTGGTCCACAAAATGTGAACGCCAAGCTTGAAAATAAAAGTTTGAGTTTGAGAATATTTTGCTACTTAAGACAGATATGTGCTACAATTAGCATTTGAATAAAAATATGACCTAAAAAGGTTTAGTGTAATTCCCCTTTAAGCCTGTGAGCATTTAAAAAAGATATAGTATATCTATCTATCTATCTATAATATATGGATGCATTATTATTATTTATTATTATTATTATTATTATTATTATGGCTTCATCTGTAGGTAGATATTCATAATTTCAAAATGATGTGGGTTGTTTGTCCAGAAATTCAAAGCAAATTGTATATAAAACATTTGCACGACAGACACTAAAGCAGGGGTCGGGAACCTATGGCTCACGAGCCAGGTGTGGCTCTTTTGATGATTGCATCTGGCTCGCAGTTAAAACTAAATATTCTCACTTGTTTTAATCTTCTATCGATTTTTCACTGCTCATGTCATGTTCAGGGCTGTGTCATGCGAAATAGTGTTCGGCTGCAGGAGCAATTGTCCATTATTTTAATTGGATGATACTGGCCTATGTTGGCCTTGGCTGGGTAAAACAGGTAAACGTCCCTTTTTGAATCAGTCTGCTCAGTCATTAGCTCAAAGCTAACTCTTAAATCCATGCAGCCCCAGAAGTTGCATTATTGGGGAGTATTATAACAACATTATTTAAAAGAATAAATTCAGAGGCTTATTATACTTACATTTAATTTAATTCACTTTTAAAATATATTATATGACTCTCACTGAAATATATTTAAATTTTTTTTTGCTTTCATGGCTCTCTTAGTCAAAAAGGTTCCCGACCCCTGCACTAAAGGCTACCTACGGTCACACCGCAGGGCTTAATGCTCAATTCAGATTCAGATCAGATCCAATTATTTGTTTACCTGTTCACATTATTCATTTTAAATGTGGCCAATATCAGAGTCCGGTGTGAACTGGTTGCAGTTCACGTGCATAAAGCTAGATTAGATAGAAAACCTAAAGTTGCATGGATTCCTTTTCCTTTACATTTATTGTTTAGAGTGATGTCACATTGTAAAAATACAGACCTGCTTCCGATTTAGTACCACATACAAAAGTGCCCAAAATACAAATTTAAAAGATTGGATTCCATGTGTCTGTTCAAACTGTTATGAATAATCCAGACCCTGAGCAAAAAATCAGATTTGGGGCACTTTTGCCTGCGGTGAGATCGAAGAACACTAAGAGTTGAAAGTGTTATTGCGTGATCAGCAGTTTAAATAGGTAGAAACTGGTCTGCTCCACCAAATGTCTGCTCCTGGCATTATCTTAGCCCCACTAAACCTTCACGTACCATTCCCTCACCACTCGGGTACAGGCTCAACGATGGCGGACGCTCTGCTTTGCTGCTAATCGGAAAGACAAAAAAGGACACAATGTAAGAGAGGACTAATGTGACATTTTTAAGATTTCTACACAGGAAAATCGGAAATAGAGACAATGCACTGTTAAAATAACAAGAAAACCCTTATTTGGGGCAATCGCTGACTTCTCTTTCAAGAAGTAAAACATTTATTCACTTGTCAACTCTGATGGTAAGTATACTGTATATGTCAATGTAAGTGAACGTCTGAAAAAATGGCTTTACTTGGAATTTCAAAATGGCATTTAATGTCTTTATTTCCTATTGCTCAAATAACAAGTGGATTAAATCGACAATTTGGCCTTAATGAATACTCAAACATGTACTGTAGCTGAAGATATATTCACTGAATCTTTCAATTTCACTAACTGTAGAAAACCGAACTAATGCAAAGCAGTTATATGTAAATTTTGTCTTGAATTGGATATGGTTAATCAAGGCCCTTTGCAAGTGCGTGCTCAGTTCATAATCAAAAAAAGACAGTAACAACTATAGATTTTACTATAGGTCTTTGATCGTCATCTTCAAAACAGCCTTGAAGATAATTTAAACTGTAAAAAAATGAAAATGTGGGAACATTTCCTTTAATGTTTGCTGTTAAGTTACAGCACAGTGCAGCGCTGTTAGTTCATGACAGTAACAAAGCAGATTCAAGATGTGTTAGGGTTACCTAACTATTATTATAATACTTACAGAACTTAGCATAAAACTATACATATAATAATTTAAAAAAGACAAACAATTTCTAAATATCTTAAATGTGTAATGTATAGACAAAACCAAACTGAAAGTGTTGTTGAATTGTTTAATTATAGAAACAATTATCAAAACCATTAAACAGAGAGAATTTACCTTTTACTCCAGGCATGGCGTTGACTGTAAACACAAAGATACATTAACAGAACAGACAAAAAAGAAAAGAGGACAGGTGTGTTAACTCAAGTCCTCAAGAAATCAGGCATGCATGACTGCATACCAAATAAATCCATAAAAAAGGCCTTATTAAAAGTAATCTACTTTATTCAATCTTAAAAAACTATGGCAAAGCTTAAATACAAAACGAGAACAAACCAAGAACCAACGTACACAGAAAAAACTGCACAATATTATTTGGAGCAGGTGTAAACAATCAAGCAAAAAGGTCCGAGAGTAGACCGTGGCACGCCTCAAACACAGATCTTGAAGCACCATAATCCCCCACAAAAAAAACAAACGCAAAGGGCGGAAAGACCTGGTGCCAGTTCTGAAGCCGGACTCTGAGGCAGTGAGTCCAAACAATGTTAATTTTGTTTTGCAAGTTATGCAACTGGATAAATGGGGGTAAATTCCCATGTCTCTTCAAGCACAAAGACAAAGAAATGTCTGACAAGTGTGGTGACAACCCCAAAAAACAGTGCAGTGTTGTACTCGTCTCTCATGGTCACACAGAGGTTTTTGGAAAGGTTGGCAATTAAATAAAAAAAGGCCTAGAATAGGCATATAAGAGGTTTTAAGTTATTCTTACTGGTCAACCAACACTCCAGTGTTAATAAATAGTAATTCCAGCAGCAACTTTTTTCCCATTGAAGTTCTTATCAGGACCCCAGAGAAACGTCAAGAGGTGGAAGGTAGGGTGGATATATTACATGGCCGCCGCCGTCAGTATTGCCATGGCGATCCTTCTTCTCAAACAAGTATTGCCAGGCAATAATCTGTTTTTTGCAGACCATTTGTAGCGTTTCCTTTTTGGGCTTAGAATTCCTCAGTAGCCTGTAATAAAGCGACTATTTGCATGCGGTGAATAATCTGATTTGCATCTGCTGCAACATATAAGAGTTTAACTTAATAAATGAGCTAGATGTGACATGTTGCGGGAAACAAACTCTGATGACAACAAAGAGACGTGGCCAATAGTCTAGCTAGATTGCACTTTCTTAATCTTTTTCGGATCCGACAACTAAATAAATTAGTTTCCTCCATAGGGTGGCTAGTCTCAGCCTTAGATAGGGTAAGGAGCTCGTTCATCTGAAGAGAACTCGGAGCAGCACCACTGCGCCTTTGTGTCAAAGGAGCCAGATAAGGTGGTTTGGGCATCTGATAAGCATGCCTTTGGGTGCCTTCCTTTGGTTTGTAGGGCATGCCCTACTGGTAGGAGTCCCCGGGGGACATCCGGAACATGCTTGAGAGATTAACGATCTCATCTGAACTGGGAATACTTCAAAATCTCCCAGGAGGATCTGGAAAACCATGCTGGGGAGAGGTGTGTCAGTGATGCCTTGTTTGGCCTGCTGCCATTGCGACCCACCCCCAGATAAGCGCCGGAGAATTGTTGGATGGTTTGCATGTCATGGGGACTAAAAATAATTGACATTACTCAATAATTGACATTAGGGATGTTAATGTTAGCTAGGAAGACGGAGGACTATGATAGCATGCTAGCCAGTGAAAGACAGCAAAGGTGGCCAATAAGCTAGTCAAAACTTGTCCTATGCTAAATGTAACTATAATGGCAATCCATTTGGTTGACCTCTGTAAGTTGGTTTGGTAAATATTACACATTTCAAAAACATTAGCTAACAACGGTTAGCGGTGAATATGTGACCAAAATGTAACAATGAATGGTCTACAACGGCCAATACTTTGGTAACAGCAAAAAGTGGAGTTATGATATATTTCAAAATAGAATTGAGCAGAGCTAAGCATACAAAGGCATTATTAAAATAAATGCACACCCTCCTATACAAGTGTACTTACGTTCGTCCACAACTGGGGCCCTCTGATAGAGTATTTCCTCCAGCCTGCTGCAACTTTGTTCTCTCAATGTGCTCTACATACGTCTGAATCATCTAAGAATCAGAGAAAAAGACAAATGCCGCTTGTAATGGAGTCCAATCAAAAGACAGAAATCAAATAATACGAATGAACTAAAAACTATAATATAATAAGATAAATGTAACTACTAAGAAAGAACAGTTTCACCAAAAATCAATTGAGAACATATATGTTTTTAATCTGGGTCTAAAAGTAGACAGGTTTAGGGTCGTTCATGTCCAGAAAAGATTAAGTAAATAGAGGGTCCTTGGAAGATGATGAAACCTCTTAAATCATCTGTTCTTTCATGTGTCTTTTCTCTCTCTCATTTTATCCTGGTCATTTACAGCCGTAAAATATTTTAATTCCAAGTTTGATTCTAAGGCCAGATTCACATCTGTTACTATACAGACCTATACATACACAATTTAACAGTATAGAATGGCAGGTAGAGCCATTACGTTTACATTTTCCAACATAACACAGAGTTCAATGCATTTCCGGTATTATCCCATAGCACTAGATGGGAGAAGCTGAATGCATACTTGCAAGGACGAATTACTGGCTACGAATCAAATACTAAAAACTCATGGTTGGTAAAAATTATAAAAGTCTCATAGCTGAATTTTTTTGCTAAGTGAATGTGCCTAGATTCTTTCACAACAATTGAAACAAAAAGGAATTAATCTGTTTTACCTGACCTCTACCACAAACACAGAACAATTGCTATTAAAATATCAGTATACATTTTATGAATTTGGTGACAGATGAAGCAGTCACAGAAAGTGATTCATTGTGCCTTTGTAGCATTCCTCGCCAACCTAATAAAAAACAGACTAGTAGAGCAGAATTACAATGAACAGAAGTAAAATATGATAGAAAATAACATAAGTCAGGCTACTGTCATTATAGTGGAGACATCTGTGATTTGCAGACAAAAACTAAGATAAAACCATAGATTTGAAAATGTAAAATTGCAGCCACAGCCTTGGCACAATTTTGCAATAAAATCAACATTGCACTGATTTGTACTTAATTAAACGGGTACCATCTGCAATTAAAATAAATGTCATGTATCGTGCATTCGAAAAATATTCACACATGCTATGTTACGGCTTATTTCATCCATCCATTCATCCATCAGCAGCACCATTTATCCTATGCAGGGTTGCGGGGGGGCTGGAGCCTATCCCATCTGACATTGGGCGAGAGGCGGGGTACACCCTGGACAAGTCACCGATCCATCGCAGGGCTCACACATAGACATACAACAACTCAAACACACATATATATGGACAATTTAGAGTCACCAATGAGCCTACATGTTTTTGGACTGTGGGAGGAAACCGGAGTACCCAGACGAAACCCACGCTAACACAGGAAGAACATGCAAACTCCACACAGAAAGGCCCTCAGGTGGGGATCGAACCCAGGACCTTCTTCCTGCGAGGCAACAGTGCTATCCACTGCGCCACAGTGCTGCCCCGGCTTCTTCTAAAATGTATTAAATTAAAATTTTCCCCTACAGTATACAGACAATACATCTTAATAATAACGTGAAAAGGGGTTTTGGGAGATTTTAGCAAATGTATTAAAAATAAATAACTAAGAAATCACAAGTGCATAATTATAATAATAATACATTTTATTTGTGAAGCACTTTTCATAACACTCAACGACGCTGTACAAAATTTGAAAGTTTAAAACAATAATATACAAACAGTGAAAAACAAGCAATCAAATATCAAACATTAAAAACAGTTCTGAAAAGGTGAGTTTTGAGCAGGCTTTTGAAGGTGGGGAGGTCTGAACAGTCACGGAGGGGTTGTGGGAGTGGGATCCAGAAGGTGGAGGCAGAAATGGAGAAGGCTCTGTCACCCCAGGTTCGGAGTTTGGTCCTACAAGGGAGGGAGAGATGGTTGGCAACAAAGGAGCAGAGGGAGCTGTATGGAGCGTGTCAGTAGAGCAGGTTGGAGGTAGGAGGGGGCCAGGTTATGGGGGCTTTGAATGTGATGAGAAGGACTTTGAATTGGATACGCTGCGGGATAGGGAGCCAGTGGAGATTTTTGAAGACAAGGGTGATGTGGTCGCAGCAGTGGGTGCTGGTAAAGAGGCGGGCAGCTAAGTTTTGGTTGGGGTA
>JAVQJS010012792.1:0-10235 GCA_036024795.1 Galaxias rostratus | reverse complement strand
AGGTCTACAAGATACTGTAAGTAATACATTTGGGTTATATTTTTTCTTCATCCTACAATTTCATGTACAGACCGACAATTAGTAATGATCAACCATATTGATACTACACTGAATGTTGTATTCAGTCTGCAGGGTGAACAATTATTGGCACGCATCCACTAGATAGGGCAATAACATAATAAAGCTATTTTGCTGCAACAGTTAACATGACCTCAAAGACCCACGGTGTTCATTATGCTTTCGGTTCGTTTGTACCTCCAGAATTTGTTTGGCTCCCCCGTTAGAGAGCACATCTGTGTACAGCCAAACCTGTCACGCCTGCTCGTCTCAGATGTCTGTCTTTTTAATAAGTTAATAGCATTTTACAAATAATAGGCTATGTTTGGGCAATACTCTCAAAATAACTGTATACAATTAAATATATGCATCATATATAAATGTGTATTAGAAATGGTGTTGCTTCCAATGATTAGTTTGGCCAACAATTGCTCTCCTTTCATTAAAGTCTTTGGAATATACAACAGTCCAAAGTTCATGAAACTTTTTGCTGATAAGAAGAGCCAATAAAAGCAAGAGGACAGCAGTGTAAACACATTTACCTGCCCCAGTCAGTGCGGCCTTATTCTCAAGATTTGCATACATGCCCCATCAGCCAGCCCACCATGTTTTATATTCCCTTCCCTCCGAAAGCATCATGGCAAATTATATCACTCCCCTTGACTGGGAAGTGAATCAGCTTCCCCGAGCAGGTGTCAGAAGAAGGAAATTCTCATAAGAACGAGGAGAGGAAGAGAGGAACTGGTTATTTCGGCTTGCTTTATTCCTCATCTTCCCCTCCTTAAGGTTTACAGTTCTAAAGTTTTTAATGTTCTCAAAAATGGTTTCAAAGTTGACTTCCTTGCAGCAGGAGCTTCTAAGCGCCTTGTTGGATTCCGGGGTTACTAAAGATGTGCTGATTCAAGCTTTGGACGATATGGATCCTAGCCCAACAGGTTTTGGAGTTAAATTGGAGAACTTACAAATGTCTCCACCAAGTTCTAAATTAAACGGAAATGATACAGATTCGAAACCAGTGTTCCATACACTCACCAATGGACACAGTAAAGGCAAATTGTCTGGAGATGACTGCTCGGAGGACGGGGATGATTACGATACACCGCCGATATTGAAGGAACTTCAGTCACTGAACACGGAGGAAGCCGCCGAACAGAGAGCAGAAGTTGATCGTATGATAGTGTAAGTTAAAAAAATAAATTACTTTGTTTAAATATGTTCATCTCCACAATTAGTTTTTATCTGATTTTTTTTCGTGTAAGTATGCAAATATGTTTTTTTCATTTAAATATTTCAGTTATTTAAGGGAAATATTGTTTTTAACTCAGATATGTTACGTTTCTCTTTGAATTAATTGCGATATATAGTATAAAAAAAATAGAGAAAAAAGAAAAAAGATGTGTTTACTGTAGAATTAAATCTTTCCATTTCCTAATGGGCCTGTCTCACAGTGTTTACAAATTCAAAATAACGCGCCAGGTCCGGCCTGTGTAATTTTTTCTTTCTAGTTACTAATTATCTACTTGGTTTATCATGCTCTTCCTTTGCAAAATATAAACTAAACAAGGTCTACTTCTATTTATTATTAACTTACTCCACATCCCTATACCAGAACCGGTAGCTTACCAGTGAATAAAAATACGGTTATGTTTAGTCCATAAGTCTAAGTTGAACAGGCATATTCATTATATAAATGTCGAATGTTATTCTGGTGGCTTTATTAATTGAAAACGTTGTAAAATCTACAAATAATATTTTCAATATAGACTGATTAATTGTTAGGTCAAATTATTAGGCCTAAGTTGTAATTTGCAGTTTAACATGCATGACTAACAACGGTAATAAACGAATATTGTTATTTATTTCTCATTGATAAGTGACTCAGGCTTACAATATAAATATTTTTTATTGAACATATTTATCAAATGTATCGACCCTATATAAGCATAAAGAAAACAAGACCGTAACAAAATCAAAACTAACCCACGTGGACTCAAGTTACTATTAATTTTATTTCATAAATCATCAACTGAAAGATACACAGTAGCCTATGATTACAGTGAATGGAGATCTGGTTATTCATTGTTGAAAGTTATAAACCAACATCTCTAAAGCTACAAACCTAAATGTAAGCATTCTCCAAAACAAACAGGCGTGTGTAAATTTGCTACAATACTGGTGTCATGCTATTTAAACTCTGATTAGCCACTTACAGTAACTTTCAACTCTCCTGTAGTCCATTATTGGTCCAGGCCGATGTTATTACATGACCACGGACTAAATTTGCCCGCATTAGCCCGGCCCAAAAAATTGCCTTTTGATTAAATTTACACAATCATGAATTTAACTTATAAAAAGCCAGAGTTAATTTAGCCGATAGTTTTATTTCTAAAAGGTAACGTTTCAGTGTTTATTTTTTTGTACATTTTAGTAAAGAAAAAAAAAAAAGCATTTTACTCCTACAAAACAAAACCCTTCCATTTAAATTTATTAAGGCATGATTTATTGGTTGATTTGAATTATCAAAGGAGTAGGCCAACAAGGCCAGTTGATAGACTACTTATTTTTTTTTTACAATTAAAATCATACATTGACATAAGCCTGACAAATAATGACAGACATTCCTGTCTGTATTTACATTAGGGTGTAAGCATTATTATTTGTTATTGCATGTAGACATTTTTGTGCGTTTTTAAAAATCAGCGGCTTTAATGAACACACTGCATGGTTAATATGCTGTGGTTTTAGTCGCTCAGTCCAAATGCCCATGTTGAGTGAAGTAGGTAGGCTAACCGTTGAAAGAATTTACAACTTGCTAAAAACAATGATTAGGGATTAACTGTCGTTTACCAAAGTTGGTATTGTTTCATACACTCTGTTTTAAGCAGACATTGAAAAACTGAGGAAACGCATCGTTATTGAGATAGATCTCTACATAACACGGATTATTCTGACTGTAATCAAGACAAAACACCTTTATAAAGCACGGTCTAATTGGCATTGTTTTGATTAATGTTTCCATTATGTTTTAGAGAGGACCCGTGGCGTGCTGCCCGCATGATCAAAGGATACATGCAGCAGCACAACATCCCACAGCGCGAGGTAGTGGATGTAACAGGCCTTAACCAGTCTCACCTTTCGCAGCACCTTAACAAAGGCACGCCCATGAAAACACAGAAACGAGCAGCACTTTATACTTGGTATGTCAGAAAGCAGCGGGAAATTCTAAGACGTAAGTTAATGTTGAGTTTCTATGATTTCATTCGAAGTATTGACTTTGAACTGACTTTTCTTCAGTTGTCCCAAAAACCTTTAATAGTAGTTCACCTGTCAGTGGCCTCTTTTCCGTCAGTGATATTGTTCACCTACATCCAGGGGCTCGGCCATACATTGGGGGCCCCATGAAAAGATATCACATCAGGCCACCCCACCACAGGCCACGCCAACTGCACATTTGCTGTAACCACACCTCCAGAATCCAATGGACCCATTCAAAGCTTTAAATAGAATGCTCGCGGTCAGTGCATGTTGCTAGCACAATCAATGACTATGCTGCAAGTCTGACATGCTCTCCCTGATATAGTGACGCTCTTGTGCCATAAAGGAATTCATCACAGTTTTGCAGGAGATTGTAACCAATGGCAGACAAAATTGGAGTTAAATATTTAGACCACAAGACAACTGATTTTCAGTCTCCCATAGACATTACGATGTGTAAACTGTAGAAAGGTATTCATAATCTGTTTATACAAAATGAGATGCATTTAGTCGATTCAAATATACAATAATCTGAATTTTAACCCAAATTACCTGCAGTTGTGTAGCCTATCACCATTACTAAACCACTAATAAACAACCATAATTCAGTCTGCATCAAGCCCATGCCCATTTTCCCTAACAAAACTAATGTTTCGCCCTGCATCGACTGAGGCTGAAACGTTTTTTTTGTTGTATTTTATTGCCAGAATAAGTTTGATAAAATTGAGGGACTATTCATTTCCTTTTTTTTTCTAAATTGGTGAGCGTTACCATACATCCTCTGATGTTTCTTTTTTGTCATTAAAAAATACTTGTCATGTTTTTTTCTGGAGATTTTTTAGAACATATTTCAATGCCCACAGTGATTGGTTAATGTTAGTACATCTATGATGTAAATGTTGACCCCTAAAATAAGGCATTACGTAAAATGTTTAAATAATTTGGTCATCATATGTACATGCCCCTTTTGTTGTTATCTTTTAGAGTTCAATCAGGTGAATGGTGGTGGCAATATGACTGAAAAAGGAAATCAAGATCAAGTGCTGTTTTTTTTCCCCGAATTCAACCCACCGGGTCAGTCCATGGGGCAACCTAGTGATGAGGCAGGCACAGAACCCTCCTCCAAGAAAATGAGACGTAATCGTTTCAAATGGGGGCCTGCATCACAACAGATTCTCTACCAGGCCTATGAAAGACAGAAAAACCCCAGCAAAGAGGAGAGAGAAGCTTTGGTGGAGGAGTGCAACAGGTAAATGTAGCTTTCTGAAAGAGCTACAATTTGTCAATTTGACCAACAAAATGAGGTTAAAGGTTAAAATGTTATGGCAGTTCAAACGACAGTACAAAACTAATACATTTCTGTCAGTGTAACACTGCTTTGTAATTTCATTAGCAGTAATTAATTGTCTTCCATCAATATATATCCTCAAGGGCTGAGTGTCTCCAGAGAGGTGTGTCGCCATCTAAAGCCCATGGCCTCGGCTCTAATCTGGTCACTGAGGTGCGTGTGTACAACTGGTTTGCCAACCGGCGGAAGGAGGAGGCCTTCAGACAGAAGCTTGCAATGGACGCCTACACAGTGCCTACCCACAGCCTCAACCCTTTGCTGTCTCACAGCTCTCCACACCACCACACGACCAGCGCATCCCCTCCTAGTAAGATGCCAGGTAGTGTCACCACATTTAAGCATAGAAGCAATCTCATCATTAAGTAATTTTAATGAGAAATGTAATTTAACGCAATCACATATCACTGAATAGAAGTGCTCTTATAGACTCAATCCATCATGCTAACAACATTTTGTAATTATGGTGAAAATAAGATGAATACATTTACAAGAATGGAACGATGTAAGGGAGAGAAACTCACTTGATGAGATCAGTGAGAGGAGCGAGAGACCAAGTGATCAATGAGAGTGAGTGGGTGAGTGAGTGAGCTGAGCAAATGCCATTGTTATTCTGATCTTAGAAAACACACTGAGAACAATTCGCATTGTACCTGCAATCTCCACTCCAAAGTCAGCAGGCAGAAGCATGGCACAAAGACCAGTGATCCTGTGACAGGCCAGGGTCAGGCCAGGGTCAGGCTAGGCTCCAGCTAAACTAGCCTCAGCCGTTTCCCACATTAATTCCATCCAGCAGATAGGTTTCTGTTTACTCTGTCCTGAGAGTTACTAAAACCATGAAGCGCAACACGCTATTGACTATTGAGCCGCGTTGCTGTTTGCAGTCGGTGTCGTTCATAAAAGGAGTTGGATAGGTAAAGGGATAGCTAATGCCTTCTTAGATCACTATCCTAAGCGCCGTCATTCCCTCCACCATATAAACTGTGATTTGAGAGACTCAATCAAAGACAATTGTTGTCCTTTCATGTTAGAACACGAGGTCAGCTCTGGAGAGAAAACAAATAGTTTGCCTTGGCTTGCTCTTACCTTTGGATAAACTGGTCCTATTAGTGGATTGCATGTCATGTTTGCTCATGGGTTTTCCCAGCACACCTGACCAGGCAATGACCTCAGGTTGGAGAGCTAGGCCGGTCTGGGATAAGCTTGCAGAGGAAAGTTAGGGGGGTGGTGGGGTCAGAAGCGGATGATACTTTGCTCCCCCTCACCCTCGGTTGCCTACTTACAAGGTGTCCTGCCGGCATCCTGCCGACAGCATCAGCTGTTTTTCAGTGTCAGCCTCTGGCCTGACAATAACATCCCAGCAGGTTACTTCATCGTGTTGCCAGGGCACGGCCTGTATTATGCATGCTTAATGGACAATTAAAATCCTTAGCTACTACATCTCCCAGGCCTTTGATAAGGGGCTCCCCTGACTCCTGCTAACTATAGGCTGCCCTGGCAGGTGGTCTCTTTGTCTGTGGTGTATTAGAAGACTGCAGTGACTGTAACCTAGGTTCATTTATCTCTACTGGGGCTTGGGGAGGACCCGTCTAAAAGCTTCCCCCCTTCACCTTTATGGACGTCAGTATAGCTGCTGAGGCTGGGCGCAGACCAGAGCAGCAGGAGCTGTCCGCCAGGGTATTGGCTCTTTTCTAGCCAGACAGGACTGATGACCCCTTCTCCTCCAGCCTGTAGAGAGAGATTGGTAACCCCCTCCTTCAGCCACTGTCACTATTTCAGTTATGTGAAGGAGGTCACTGCTGGGTCAGACCTTAGAGAAACCCATAATTCAGGCATTTTCAGGGATATACGTAGTTTTGGTTAAATTTATTAGAGATTAGCCAATGGATAGAAAGGCAAACCGTCTGGTATGTGATTTGAAGAAGTTCTGTTTTGGTCAGTTAATTAAAGTTGAGTGCATTATATGATTTAATAATAATTTAAAAGCTCCTGAATTATATGCTATACAAATCTGAATATTGTTAAAGATTTGGGAGGTAATTTAGTTAAGTCTATTTGTGTAACAAAAATCAAAGTCTGTCAGTATTAATTGTACAGACTGTCTGTTCCATCTATTGTTTGTGGTAAATAGGGTTAGAAAAATAATTTTGCAATTTCACCAAATACGCCAACATGTTGAATGTTAATACCTGATGAGCTGAGCTCAGCTTTTTACATTTTGCCATCTCGTTGCAAAAGCAGCAGACTCAGAAGTTCCCAATCTGACACAGTAGTAGGGGGTTATAAAACGTGGGTTGTGATGTTGCTTTTCTGTCACCTCAGGCTCTCTTGAAGCACCAAAACATATCCTATGCCTGTACTGTGCCCTGTTCTCTGAGTCCCAGAGAGCCACAATGGGCTAACCACGTCCTGCTGAGACCCGGGAGGTCTCACATATGCACTGGAGCTACAATGAGCACTGCCTGGGGATGGGGAGAGAGCCTTTGATATTACATGGGTCACACAGGGAGTCTGAGCCTTTTAAAGCTGTTTCAGCTCCCACCTACTACTCCCCTCCCGGGCTTCTCACCCTCCCCCGGCTCCCTGCTATTAAACAGTGTGACTTGGTTCAGAGGTTTGAGTGCATTTAGTGTTAACCTGCACTGTTTGCAAGGTGTCAATGAGAGCGTTGGTTAGGTTTTTCCTTAATAATTTAAAAACTTTTTTGTGCAAGTCTTTCATGCCAATTTGGTTTCCAGATTATTCTAACATTCTGTAGAAGGTAAGGTTATGTACGCTTCCCCACTGATGTCTTAAATATCGACCCCTCCTACTTATAGACCCAGACTAGACGACGGAAGCCATCCTGACTGACAGTGAGGTTCCCTGCAGCCAGAATTACTGCTGGCCGCAGAGAGACAAAGCTGCCATGAATAGTATCTCTCTCCCCTGACACTTAAAGAGGTTTGCCAGCTCAGAGATAAATTCCTTTATGAGTCGTCTACCATTGTGTGGCTATGGGGTCATAGGTCCAATGAACTACTTTTATTGTTCCTTGCCGGTGTTTACAAGGCAGCACTGTGGAGTGCCGTGAGGATATGTGTTGTTGATGAGGTCTACGGTGCTCTTGAGGGTTGGGCAGAAAAGAGGACATGTCGTTAGTGGGTGTAATTGCGTCCCAGCCTACTGCCCCGGTTACAGCCTTGTTGACGGGATTATATTTGCAGCCGAGTTCCTTGTAAATGTAGAGAATATAAAGATATGTCTATCTGTTTCAATTAAGAATTTTGAAAGATCAAAATACATTTATATGTATATGGCCAGGAGGGTAGGTGATTTTCATAGAAACATCTAAAGTATGTTAAAAAACATCATGCTACCTAATTATCTTGTAATGTTGTTTTGGGAATCTAAATTTTTCTATCACAAATAATGCAATGTTTCCGGTTGAGGTTGTGACAGTCAGTGGTCAACCGCGGCCGGGAAATGAATGTGACATAGCTGCCAGTTCAGGGTCGGACAGCCTCATAGCGATCTCAGATCTCAGTGCAAACAGCGCCTGAACATACACAGTGACACAGGTCTTTGGAATAGGCCGAGTCAGTAGGGGACGCTGTCTGTGGGAGAGGCTGAGAAGGATAAGAATGTGTTTGACATTGCTTGTAATTGTGTAACGTTTACTCTGTTGATATCGGAGGGGCTTGGGATTAGCAAACATATGTCTGACAGACAGGAGAGTAGCATTCCATTGAACCCCAGGGGTACTGTATAAAATAACTCTAGACATTGGATTAACAGATAAATTAGGCTATGTATCTTCATATTTCAAGTAAGGAAGATAAGTGCAAATGTGAGGACATGGCTGTGTATAGTAACATTATCTGAGTAAATCTATGTGAGTTCTGTGAGCTCCAACCAACCCTCACTCCTACCCACCACAACTGTACCACAATCCAGTCTAGAAAGTCTGACGGGGTAGTTCTGTTGTGTGCGTGCATGTAAATAGTGGATGGCCTTGGCTGAGCCAGTCAGATAGCACCAGCGTAGGGTCATTGTGTTTGTTTGTTCTACTCCCCTATGTCTGAGTCAAAGAGCAGGTGAGTCTGACGGGTCTGAGTGACGCTGGCACTGCTGCAGTCTGAGAAAGAAGGGCCAACACGGCTTGCAGCCAAGAGGAAAGACATGTCGCTAACCTCTCCCCCACCCCCCCATTCTCTCTCTCTCTCTTTCTCTTGCTCTCTCTCTCTCTTTCCTTTCTCTTCAACTCTTCTATTCCTCTCTTCTATTCTTTCCTTAGTTCGATACAGCCAACAGGGACCTGGTGAGGTCAGCTCCTCGACAACCATCAGTCACCACGGCAGCAGCAGTATGGTGGGCAGCCAGTCGGTGTTACAGCAGGTTTCTCCTGGCGGCCTGGAACACAGCCACAGTCTGCTGTCACCTGACGCCAAGATGGTGAGTGAGCACACCTGGGCCCTCCTGGCCTCAGATTAGATAAGGCCGGGACAACATATAGGACACACACACAGAGCGGGTTCCTGAACCCTGACTCCCATGAACCAGCCAGCAGGAGTCAACAATTAGGGCATTGTGCTGTTCTGTGTGGAAGGTGTAGGCAGGGTGGCAGGCCTTGGCTGAGCTTGGCGCCGGCTCCAGCACACAGCCTTCACAAGAATGAGCCAGGCCTGTCCAGCGCCTCGCCAATAAACCTGACAAAGAAACATTCTGCTCTTATTGATTAAATGCCCAGTGTAGAGAGATGGAGGGTGGGGTGCTGCTTGTTCTGCCAGGGAGATGACGGTAGTGCTGGATTCAAGGTGGGATGTCAGTGAGTTTTTTGTACTCTTGAGTTTCTCCCCTATGCTCTATTTCAATATTTGAAACAGTGAAAGCGAAACTTGTTCATTTCTTCAAACTTGGCAGAAAATAAACTGCATACTTACAATTTAATGTCAAGTAACAATACTTGACATTGAATTTTTACTCTACACACAAATTACATTCCGGATAATTAATGACAGTTTAGTCTCCCCTGCCTGCTGGAAGGCGAATTACAGTACAAACAGGAGGCAGTGTAGTGTGAAGCAGGTCAAATCTGACAGGTTCTTATCTTTGGCTACAACCGAGCATCTGACCAGACTCCACTGTTAATGCAGCTGGTTCAAATAGACACATATCTCCTTGAAAGTGGGAGAGTCCTGATCTTCACACCCACCAGCAGATGTAATATAGTATTTGATTAAATGTATGAACCCTGTAATCACTAATGCATAATAGCGTTTGATTTATGTCTGTGTAAAGACTTTATGTGATAATAATAATAATACAATTTATTTATAAGACACTTTTCTAATAGGACAAAACTCCCCGTGCATTCACTGTACATCATGTTCAAAACATTCTGCACGTACAGTGCACACGTACCACCAAGTGCACACACACACACACACACACACACACACACACACACACACACCCACACACACACACACACAGACACACACACACACAGACACACAGACACACACACACACACACACACACACACACACACACACACACACACACACACACACACACACTCACACACACATGCATA